>PVKN010006217.1:0-29009 GCA_004027915.1 Capromys pilorides
CATACCCCAGGATGGGCCCCTGATCCCGCTCTAGGGAGGAGCCAATCATATCCTAGGCAGGCCCAGATCATGCTCCAGGGAGGAACCAATTGTAACACATAATCCTAGTGGATCATGACTCATGTCTCAAACTCTAGAAGTCCCCGCCCCAAGATTGCATGAGGCTTTGGGGGGACAACTAGACATAAACCATAACATCCAGCAAAACAAAATGACAGCCAAACAAAGCACAAAGGAACTTGCCTGAGTCTCCATAAAGTTTATTCTCAAACTGAGCGCTGGCTCATGGGCCATTGTTTACCGACTCCTGACCTCCAGGACCACTTTTAGTGACTTATCAAGGTCCCTCAGGACAGACAAACTACAATTTATTTATATAATCTTCCACTAGTGGGTACAAAAGTTGCTTCTCATTATTCACTGTTATCACAATGTAACATTATATATTTATGAGTCTCATATATATATATATATATATATTTTTTTTTTTTTTCAGAACCAGGGATTGAGCTCAGGCCCTTGTGCTTGCCAGGCAAGCACTTATTCTACTGAGCCATCTCCCCAGCCCTATGGGTCATATTCTTAATTCTCTTTCAGAATAAATTACTAAAGCTCTAATCCCTTGATCAATTGGTAGACATCTTATAGATGTTGAGTAGTTGTTGCCAAAATGCTTTAGAAAAGGTTGTTATAACTTAGAACTACTGGACCAGAGAGATAGTTCAGTGGTCTAAAGTGCCTGCTTGAGTAACCGCAGGGACTGTGGTTCGATCCCCGGTACCACATGCTGCACCAGCCCCACCCCCAGGGCAGGCTGAGCCAGCTGTAGCAAATAAATAAATAAATAAATAAATAAATAAATAAATAAATTTATAACTACCAGGAAGATATTAAAATGCAACTTGATGGACAATAAAAGTAATGCTACTAGTGCTTTAATTTGCATTTATTCTTTTCTCTCTTTCTCTCTCTTTCTTTCTTTCTTTCTTTCTTTCTTTCTTTCTTTCTTTCTTTCTTTCTGTACCAGAGATTGAACTCAGGACCTTGTGTTGGCAGGCAGGTGCTTGTGCCACTGTGCTGTATCTCCAGCTGCACTTCTTCATGTTATGACTTGTGTCTAGATGTCCCTCCAAAAGCCTCCTGTGCCCGTAAGTGGGGCTTTTTGGAGGTGGCCTGATCTAGCATTTGGGAACCTGGATTAAGGGTGTGTGGCCCTGGACTAGCGTCCTAGTTGGGTTAGCACAGTTCTGAGTGCGGCCAAATGGATTTACAGCCTGGTATGGGGGTGCCAAGCAATAGGCTTATAGCCTGGGTGGACGACGAAGGGGAAGAAGGAAGGTGGACTTGCAGCTTCCTGCCTGCTCTGCCGTGGACTGTTTCTCCTTGGTCATCCCTCTGCCATGTCACCCTGCCTTGTGCCCAGCTGACTTCAGACTGAAACCTCTACCAACTGTGAGCCAAAGTAAACCTTGCTTTTTTAAACTTGTGGATGTAGAATATTTTGTCTCAGCAATGAGAAAGCTAAGACAGATCTTGGTACCAGCAAATGGGGTCGTTGCTGTGACTACCTGGCCACGTGGTTCAGTCCCAGCTCGAGGCCTGCAGCCCACGACAATGTCTCATGCGAGTCTGTAACAAGGACTGGCGCTGGGAAGGCCCCAAGGTCGGTGGTGGAAGCCAGAGAGTGTGCAGCAGCAGCAGCAGGATGAAGGGCCTGTGCCAGCAGGCAGAGGGGTCTGCATGGAGCCAGGATGTGACGCTCAGCGTAGGGCGCGGAGTTCCCCGGAGAGAGCGGCAGCCATCCTCAGTGCTGTAATTTGCATTTATTCTTTCTTTCTTTCTTTCCTTCCTTCCTTCCTTCCTTCCTTCCTTCCTTCCTTCCTTCCTTTCTTTCTTTCTTCCTTTCTTTCTTTCTTCTTTTTTGGTATCAGAAATTGAACTCAGGACCTTGTGTTGGCAGGCAGGTGCTTATGCTACTGAGCTGTATCTCCAGCTGCATTTCTTCATGTTATGCAAGGACCCGAGCTCCTCTGACAATCAGAGCAGCACCAGGAGAGCCAGCGTGGCATGCTTCTCCAGGACAATCAGCAGCGCACCATCTTCCCCTCTAGGTTTTTTTTCTTTTTTTCCTTTTGAGACAGTTCAGTCTGAGCTAGCACTCACTTTGGAGCCCAAGCTGGCCTCAAACTTGCAGAAACCACTCTCCTGACTCAGCCTTCGAAGTGCTGGGAGTACAAGCACGGGTCACCACAACTGGCCGTCCAGTTCCCTTTCAGTGTTGTTAGCCACCATCCTCAGGTGGGCTCTGCACACTCAGCATCTCGTTGATTCAGTTCATCTTGGTGTCACAAGTTGACCATTAGCTAATCCACTACACATCTGATTAATTCTGAGTATAGATTACATACATTTCTTCATTTATTATGTTCAGGGAAAAGCACATAGTTTTTGATGGATACTGTTCAACCATAACTTAGGGACTAACCTGCTGCCCCCCACTCCATAATGATTATAAGGGTGGACTATCACTCCCCAGGGTGCCTGGCCAAGCCTCTGGGAATTGTTCCTAGCTTCTCGGAGGGCATATCGTGCCATGCAGAGGGAAGAGGCTGTGTGCTTTTCCTGAAGAAAGAAAAGGCAACCCTTGTTGTAGTGGGGGCAGGAGCGGGGTGGAGATGGGCGCCCAGCTAGAGGACAGACATTTCACCATAGGTTAGAGTGAGGATTTTACTTAACTTGCAAAAGAAAGCTTTGAGGAAACGACATTATTTGATCTGTGCTTTAGCCATCCCACTTTCAGCTTATTCGATAACACATCTTGGTTCATGTTCTGCTGCTGTAACAACATGAGGCAAAGTAAATTACAAAGAAAATAAGTTTAGTTCTCTCAGTTCTTAGGGCTGGAAATGTGGGCCTCTCACTGCTCTGCCTCATGGCAGGAGGCAGGAAAAAGAGTGAGAAACTGAGGCCAAGTGAGCAGACAGGCAAAGGCCGGATGAGTTATGTCAAGTCTGCTCTGATAATCATTGACCCTCTCTTGTGATGATGTTGCTTATGTATGAAGATAAATCCCTTCTGACTTATCACCTTTTAAATCAGCTGTTTCCTTGCTGCCATGAATTAGCCAGCTTGGCTCCACCATACCCTTCCACCACGATGCTTCTACCTTGGCGTCAGCAGATTGTGAACCGAATCCTCTAAAGCCATGAGCCAAAAATACCGCTCCATCCTTAAGTTACAGCTGTGGGCCACTTTACACTAGCAATGGGGGAGCTGACAAGTACAGAATGTTAGTATCACCACAAGGGAGGCTACTGCTGTAACAATACCTTGCCATGTGGTCCAGAAGCCTTTGGAGCTGGTTTTCAATTTAGGAAGGCTTGGAGACGTGAGCTAGAGAAGCCCTACAAAGCTATAAACAGATCCCGATAGGTCATGCAAGGCAGAACCCAGAAGAGCAGAATTCCAACAGAAATGCAGACGAAAAAGGTCAGGCTCAGGCAAGTTTTAGTTGGGAGTGAGAACTCTCTTGGGAATTGAACTGGAAGCCATGCAAGTTACATGCTTGCAAAAAATTTCTATACATTTGGCTCATATCCTAAGTGCAGAGAGGCTTATTTTCAGGGTGATGCATTAATCGATCTGGTGAAGCAGATTTCAAGACGGCTCAATGCTCATGCTGCAGCATGGACACTTGTCTGGCCACTGCTCGACCTGACAGCAGAGTTGGCATCACGGATGCGATGCTAATTATATAGGAATAGAGCATGCAACAGTTGTGGAGCCCGGGAGGCTTCCACACAGACTCCAAAGGAAGACCTTGATGACAAGCAATGGATGTGCCCTTGAGGGGAGGTGGCTGAAGCTGTGGGAATGAAGCCAACGGTGTAACAGAGACCATCACAACCCCAGGAAGTTGAAGATGCCAAGAACACGAGACATTTGCTGCAAGAAATCCACAGGCACCAAACAGAACCATCCATCCCAGGAGAGGCCACATGGGCTGCAACATAGGTGAAAGGGCCACCCAAGCCCTGCCCAGTTCATATGTTACCACCATGCTCCCTAGATGCCAGATATGGAGCTTCCGGCTTTCATGTTTCAGTCATTAACCCTTCCAGGTTTTGGTCTTCTTTTGTGGCTGATTCTTTTCTATCCTTCTATTATCCTCCTTTGGGAATATAGAAGTCTTTATCATAGTATTTATTCCGCACCTCTGTCAGGATAACGTATAGTAACTTTTTGTTGTTGTTATAGGGATTCATAGTTAAGAACTTTCCTTGAGTCTCAGAGGAGATTTGGGGCTTGGACTTCTGAGCAATGCTGGAACTGTTGAAACTGGAAAGAAAAAATTATTGTAGTTTTGGTTGGATTCAGGACAGTTGTATCATGTTAGGTAGAATCACAAACCCTCTTCCCAGGCTGGGGATGGAATCCAGGGACAATCCTTTTTTATTTTGGAAGGAAAGATGTCACTAAGTTGCTCAGACTGGGTGCAAACCAGTTATCTTTCCAATTCGGCCTCTCAGAGTTCTGAGATTGCGGGTATAGGCTAGGAGCCCTAGGTGGTTACCATCTTTACTTGGAGATTGATTACAGATGAAGATGTGTTTGGATATCAAGTCAACACAGGGTAGAATGTGGCTAGTAAGCCTAATTGCCAGCTTGGTTTGGGGTTGTCTTGGGGAATAGGAAAGCACACCTCAGGTGGGTCATGAAGCTGTGACCTGGAGGTCCTCATCTGGTCCCTGGTCCCCTCTTCTTGATGCTCTTCCTCTACACTGTTTCCTCACCACCATGAATAAAACACCTTCACTCTGCCAAACCCTCCACTATGCTGCTCCTGTCTTATGGATAGTGGACCATGGCCTGAACCTTCTGAAACCATAAGCCCAACGACACCTTTGCTCCTTCCAGCTGCAGGTGTGAGGGGTTTGTACTAAAAGCAGGAAGCTGCCTGACACAGCTACATAAGCTTCCGTGAGCACACTTCCCCTGGGCGTGGGCAGCAATTGTGCATTCCACAGTGTGCTTCTGAGGTGGACGATGACGCATGTCGGCTGGTATATTGATTTTAATGACCCCACAACTTGCGCTGCATGACTGTGCTGTTTTCTAAACTTCCTTAGTTGGCAACAACTTTTGCTACGGCACACAGCGCATCAGCAAGGGTCGCACACACCTTCCTCTGCTTGGGTATAGCTGCTTCTCTGGAGATTTACCACTCTGCTCCAAATTGACTGGGAGTTTGGAAGAATTATTCTACCACATATTATCACAAGAAAAAGACAAGCTTGATAAAATTTAAAATATTTATTAATATGAATCAGTGTGCATTAAAACAAAAACAATAGATACAAATGCTCGTTGCTGAAGAAACGTTCTACGGTAGAAGAGAATACACAGTACAAGGTCCCGGGTGTCTGCAGTGGCGTCTTCTAAATACAAGCACTGGGTCCAGCCCAGATAGAAGCCCTGGACAGAACACCAGGAAAGGTGGCAGTCTGTACGGGGAGGGCACTGCCACTGCACCACCAGAATGCAATGAAGGTGAGCTAGACACCTGGCAGGTCTGAGTGCAGCCTGGGCCCCTCCGTGTACGGGCTTGCTCATCACACACCTTGCCAGGCATGTCAAAGACAGTGAGGCTGAGGCCCACACACAGGCACTCTGCTCAGCTGTTGCATGACGTGGTCCTCAACCATCGAAGCTGTATTTGACACCCAAACCTCCCTTTTTTTTTTAATGGTACCAGGGATCGAACTCAGGACCTTAGGCTTTCCAGGAAGACACTTAGGCCACTGAGCTATCTCCCTGGCCTTTTTTTTTTTTTTTTTTTTTTGCGGTACCGGGGATTGAACTCAGGACCTTATGCTTGCCAGGCAAGCACTTATTCTACTGAGCTATCTCCCCAGCCCCTGTCCCTCACTTAAAGGCACTATTTTCCCCTGGGGCACAGCCCGTATTATAGGATAGAACTTAGCTCTAGGTCTTCAACCTGTTAGTCTGCAAGGTAAAGGCATAGTCAGCACCCTAATGTGCCATTTCAAGCCACGAAACAGCGAGTCAATAAGTCAATACTGTCCATATGTAAAAGGTCTGTGCGACCCACTCCCAGTTCTAGGCAATTCCACTGGGAAGCGGTGCCTCTGGGAACTCATGCTTTTCCTGCAGTGCACGGCCATGAGCCAAACCCAGCCAGCTTGAAATGGGTTACATGTCAGTGTAACCAGGAGAGTCTTATTTCCACATCTACACATGTCCCATGTGACAGAAAAAGGAGAGCAGGGGCAGCAGTGGGAAATGGTGGCCAGGATGCCATATGACACGAAAGTGCTTGACATTCTGGAGCAGTGGTCATTTCCAGGCATGATAGACTCTGATGCAGCTGTGCACCAGTGGTGACCAGAAAGTTACTCAAAGCCCAGGTAAGAAAGGGTGGGAGGCCTGACAAGGCCACGCTCCTGTCTTTGGGGAGATTCACGTCTACGTGAAGACGCGCACCTGCCTTCTCTGCCAGTTGCTCTGAGTGGTCATGACAGGTACGTCTGGCCTCTGCTTGGTTTCAGTAGCTACGGCAACACAGACCCGAGACAATGGCTCTCCCTCGATGTGCTTCTGAAATACAGCTGGGGTCTCATCAGTGGGCAGATGTCCACATGGGGGTAAGACCGGACACTGTATGCAAAATACAACCACACCAACACAATGAGAGCTGCCATACTCTCTGCTGGGGTGGGACCTGTCTTCTCCCAGAGACTTGAGCTGGTGGCCGGAGAGAAGCCCAGGCACCGAGGCACAGCAACACGAGAGAAGGCTGACAGAGGCCTGGGGGACGCTGCAGGAGGGCACCGCAGTGCTCCACTTTCTCTCCTCTTGTGAGAGGTCCAATCACCTCTGGGCCTGCCACAGGAGCACGCCAGGCAGGGTCGTTGATGATGTGGACAAGAACTCTGACAGTCTTGCGGAGGCCCTGCCAAGATATTCAAATGCCACTTGCTAGTGGGTCTTGGGCTGCTTATCTGGGGAGCCAAGTGCCACTCATTTTTGTGGTAAGGGTGTGCTGAGAATTGAACTCACGTCCTTGCCCTTGCCAGGCAGGTGGTTGGGCTGCTGAGCTATACCCCTGGCCTCAAGTGACACTCTTGAAACCAAACTGTCTTGGGTCCTTCACACTCTAAGGCTGTCCGTTGATCACCTCTCCAAAGTTGGGCAAAGCAGTAAGAACCCAACTCGACAGCACATCCTTGAGGTGAAAACCATAACACGAGGCGAGGACCTGGCCCTGGGTTGCTGAGAACCAGCCACACAGAGAAAGCGAAAACCTGGCCCCGCCCTCGGTTCCCCTTCTGACCTGTAGCTGCCCAACCCTGCCTTGCCTGTGAGAGCACAGCGGTGTTGGCTCCTACGACACCGGCTTGCGTAGAGTCGAGATGGCTCAAGGCCCTGGACTGGCTCATGGCCTCCTTCCTGGTGTCCACAGGGTGGGCGGTCCACTACGGTCACCGACCACGGGAGCTTCTCAGTGAAGAAGGCTCCAGCCGGCGCTTGAGGGCACTCTGTGCCAGGACCTGCCTCCAAGGCCGTGCACCGGCCCCACCCAGACCCTTCATCCCAAGGGCTTATGAGAGCCAAAGTGGCGAGGGCTTCTTCACATTTTCAGTGCAAATAACTTCTGTTCCTTTCTTTCTTTTCTTCCCTTGGGATTCGGACATCTTCAGCTGAGCAGACGGGGAACCTGAAGGAGAAAATCCCTCTGAGTCTATCCTCAGGCTCCTGGCGGGTCTCACTGGTGGCCCTCTGTGTGGCCATGTGACTGTCCCCAAGCCCAACAACACCTCCTCTGTCTGGCTTTGCTGTAACCTATAGTTAGTTTTTGTTATTATATTATTATTAGAATTGAGGGGCCGGGGAGACAGCTCCTGGCAAGTGCAAGGTCATGAGTTCGAACCCCAGTACCACAAAAAAAAAAAAAAAGAATTAAGACTCAAAGCACTCTCCAGCCAATTTCTCCCCTAGATGTGACACTGCGGCACATTCCTAGGAAATAATACCACGTGACTGACCCACCCTCAGAGAGTAGAGGTTCCCTGCCATGCGGGTGACGTGACAGGGCAGTCCTCTAAAAGTCTGTATGCTCCTGCAGCCCTGCCCACGTAGCGACGACTGAGCTGGCACTTTCAGGCAGGCCTCCTGATCCGAGAATCTTATGCAGTACTGTGGTGTGACTGGATCCTTTTGTCTGTATCTGACAAAAACTTAGAAAAATGATCACCCATTAAATCGAAAGGAATGTGGATGATCAGCTTTTCAAACATTTTTTCTCCTCTTCTGTAGCAGTCCATGACTCATCCTGCACGGTGGTCTGGTTATGCCTCTCCAGCTCCTCTCGGAATGCAATAAATAAAGGCTTATTTCCCAAACCAGCGGAAATCTAATTTTCTATATTAAATTCGCTTTTGGTGAAGGCCAGTCAGGTAAGGCAGGCGCAACATGAAAGGAGTTACTGGAATCTGGCCAGGCAACATAGGGCTGAAAGGAGAGCAGTACTTAAGACTCGTGGACGAATCCAACAATTTTCTAATGCTTTTAGCAAGAAAAGCAACTGCACCTGTCACCAGTGAGCACAACTTGGCTGGCGCTGGCGCTTGCGCTGGCGCTGGCGCACCACAGGGCACACTGCGGCTGTGTTTGCCCCACTCCCTTCTAGAGACACATCCTGCTGCTTCTGGCAGCCTCAGGAGCATGCCTGTGCCTCATGCCCAGAGAGCGGGTACAGTTCCTGAGGTGGCAGTGCCCGGGGCACCAGGTCAGCAGCAGCGCCGGCCCTGTGAGGGTGGCTTCCCGCCATGCATGCAGATCACCCCATTGTTGCCCTTCTCGTGGGGGTCCAAGGGTGGGATCTGGCGACCTGCAACAGAAAGGGTGAGGGTGAGTCCTTCTTCCTGTCAACAGTGCTCTTGGCCACTTGATGTGTAGGTCCCACAGAAGACGGGTACCTCCCTGCCTGCCCGCCTGCCTGCCTTCCTTCTTCTCTCCCTTTCTTTCTCTTCCTTCCTACCCTGCCCTCTTCCACCTTCCCTCCCTTCATTCCTCCCTCTTCTCCCAGCTCTGCCACATGAAGTCAAACCCCTATCTAGAAACCTAAGGGAAATACCAGCTGCTTCCGGAACCTGGCGATGCCCTGCCCACCCTCCCTGCCCCCCAGCTCGCCCCTTCCCTGCCAGCTTCCCACCACCCGTCCAGCCTTTGTGACCTGACTTCAGCAGCACCATCAAGGACTCCTCAGTGTCTTCTGCCTCCCCAAAACAGAGCTAGCTCTGCGTCGTTCGGGCATGGTTAGCACTTATCCCTCCATCCTCCTCCCGCCAGCACACGCAGCCCACCAACTAGAAAGCCCTACGGAGACACTCTTCACAGAAAATAGGGTTTCACTGTCATTCCCAAGTGATCGCGTTTCTACTTAATCTAATCTGACAGTAAACACAAGCTACAATTGGAAGAGCAAGGAAAGGGATCGGGGGAGGGTGGCTGAGGGGTGAGGGCTGTTTTTGGAGACCATGAAATGCCTTCCACTGGGTGGAGCTGCCAGTCACCCATATCTGAACTGCATTCTCAGGATGGGTGAGTTTCTTCTCAATGAACTTATTTTTAGGCGCTGGAATCTGGCAATCACAACCTTACACAACCTCACAGTCTTCAAAGATTTTCCCAGTGCCTGTCCCCAGCTAAGGCTGTGCATTGGTGTACTGCTGCTGTCACCATGGTTTCCCTGTAATGCAGAGAATGTGGGTTATTTGCCAACAGCTGTGTCAACAGTAACTGGGACAGGTGGGCCTCTGACTGTGACTCACGCCTCGACATTCTGAGAGGTCGCAAAGACTGTGTTCAGCACTCCGCTGCACCTGCACCTGCTGCGATTTTTCTGTCACCCCTGGAGATGGCATGAAACGCTGACTCTCAGATGAGGGCTTGAAAGGGCTGGCAAGGCGGCGCTTCCTCTGCTAAGCAACCAGGATGTATAAGGGGAAAGGAAACTGGTTTCAAAACCAGGGTCCTCTAGCACAAAAAGATGTTACTCAAGGAGCACCACGTGACCCACAGCACCCAGGCCGGGTGGCTCTGTCCAGGAGACACCCAGAACCTTGCTCCCAGGGTGCGCAGGCTCTGCATAGCTGGGTCCAGAGCTCAAGCATGGCCAGTAAGGCCACTGACATTTAAGACCATCATCTGAGCAGGGAGCACAGGAGAGCGCAGTAATAATTTCTGCAGCTGTCGCCTTTGCCGTCCCCTACAAGCCAGTGCTGCTCCACCCAGCTTTGCAGGCCATCTTGGCAACAGTTCATGCGCACCCAGGAACCACAACGCACAATAAGAAGGCTTTCCCTCCCCGGGGCCTGCTGCGCTTTATTAGTCACAGCTTAGAGGGTATAAACACAATGCCTCCTCAACTCTGTCAGCCTCAAGTGACAGGAAGGGAAGAAAACTCCCAAGGACTACCAGACCTCTTCGAAGGTTTCTGCAAGTGACATTCCATTGCCAAAAGGGTGCTACATCCTCCCCAGAGAAAACTCTGCGTTTTTGGAGGATGTGTAGTGTCACGCTGCATCCTTATTTAAATTAATACTTCTTTAGGTGGTGTCTGAGGTGTTCCGGTAGGAGCTCCAGCCTTTGCAGCTGAAAGACCACTGGACACAATTATAATTCTGACCGGCACAAGCTGTTGCCCTTGTTAGCATAAAAGACAAGACCTGTTTGCTGATCAGTAGAAAGCGCTGAAAGTTTAGCTTTTATGACAATGACAACTGTCAGCGTCCCTTACTAGCATCAACCTTGTGCTGTTCATGCTTTGCATGGCATGCTTCACATCGCAAGTCTTTATATTTTTTCTTCTTAAAAATACCTCAACTAAAAAAAAAAAATACCTAACATAAAGCAAAAATATGTAAGATATTTCAGCACACACGGCTGACAGGAACGTGGGGGGCCACATGCCCTCCTGCTCTTCCCGCCTCTTATTTCCGACATGTCAGCTGCACGAGGTCCCCGCAACGCTCCCTTCTCCCAGGTCCTAAGTGGTTCCCAAGCTCTGCGGTCCTTGCTGAACCTGGCTTCTTAGGTGCTGAATTCTTTTCTCTTCAGAACAATCCAAATCACATGTATGCAAATAGAATACAGCCACACCTCTTCCACAGTGGGAGCGAGGTGCTGTGGCTGGAGCCAACCCCCGCAGATACCCGCTCTATCCTGCCCATACACACCTATAATGAGGTTTAATTTATTAATCAGGCACAGGAAGATTAATAATAGTAGCAATTACAACAATATGCTGTGCCACTAGTCATTAATACCTGAATTGCTTCTCTTTACTCCTCTCCATTTGGTATTTCTAGACAGGAGTGGACAGTGGGCAATGGGAACCACAGGAAAGCGAAGACAGGCTTAGCGTGTTTCCCTGAAGACAGAACTGTGCTGCTCTGCAGAGAGAGTTCCGAGCTGGGGACTCAGGGGCCAGTGAACTTGGGGCACTTCCTAAGGCTCTGCACCTTCCCCTCTTCATCCAGGAGGAGGACAGAGAGAGCCGATGGCCCTAAAGGAGACAGGGGCACGTGGGTCAGAAAGGGTCAGAGTCAGCCCTGCAGCGGCCCTCGGGCTGCCGTGAGGACCACAGGGAATCACCAGGAGGCTGCACCGCTGGGGAAAATGGCCTGGAGACCAGGAGAGACACGAGCTGTAGAGGACCCGAGGGAGAGAGTGGGGGAGCAGGGGCCAGAGACAGACAGAAGCGGCGGGAGGCGCCAGGCGGTGTGACCAGGGACTGGAAACGAGACGAGACGGCCAAGGCCAGGAGACAGGACAGGGGAGCAAGGCATGGCTGGGAGGCTGGCTGGCTGCAAGCAGGCGTGACCTGCTGTTAACTGCAGAGCTCCAGGAGAAAGCACCTGGGAGGAGAGGCAGGAGGACCGCCTCAGTCCACAGCCAGTCTGAGCTGCCTCACGAGGCCCTGCCTAAAAAAAGAGAGGTTGAAAAGACAACTAATTGCAGTGTCTGGAACTTGCTAACGTGGTGACTCAAATAATTGGTACAATTCAAACAAACTATTTATGACAATTATAAGCATGTGGACGTCTGACCACTGACTGGATATTTGGAAATATCAAGCAATTCGTAGAATAATTGCATCATCGATGTGGTAATGGAATCATCACTGTGGAAACTGAGCCACAGATTAAGGGCATTACAAATAAACCGAAGAAATGCGCAATTTCCTTCAAAATAACGGAGGCTGGAGAAGCTTGAGGTAGTGAGGGGGCTAGCTTGGTCGTGACAGACCGCGATTCACTGTTTTCCACGCTCCTGTGTACTGTGCGCTCTGCTCAACATATTTCAGAATAAAGCTGCTTGCTCAGAGTTCCCTGGAAACCCAATATAGCGAAACCACGACCAGGACATCTTCATGTGCCACTTTCCAAGGAAGACAGCATCGTGCAAGAACGCATTACTGATTATCTATGATCTATGGCTCAAATAGTAGGACATCAGGACAGTATACACACTGCCCTGTAACTTTTGGTTTGCAGGCATCGATTTCCTTTTTTCCGCTCACTAAGCTACGATTCACGCATTTTTCATCATGTGATTATGCTGCTGTGCTCTGGTTTAAAAAAATAGAACCCTCTCCGGCTCCTGGAAGGTTGAGTCGCTTCCTGCCTTCCACTGTGGTGAAGCTTACCCCAGAGTGCTGAGCACAGCGAGTTGTGACAGGGACACAGGGGCACGGTGCCAAAGCCTGGTGCCGCTTCCTGGGCTTATCCTCTGTTACTCCACATGCAGCCCTCAGTTTCCCCACTGGTGAGATGGGATAGCAGCAGGGCCTGTTTCCCAGGATAAACGGTGCACTTGTGAGATACCACACAGGGGAACAGCCGTAAGAACGTGCCGAAGGAGAGCTCTGCACACCTGAAACACAGCACCAGCGCAGGCCTGGGTGCGCACTGCCGCGAGGCTTCTGTCTGCAGGAGGCTGAGTCTGCAGAGTAGAAACGAAGTCAGGCCCCTGGCCAGGGCATCTGCACGCTGCACCTTCAGACTCTTATCACCCCTAAACTGTGCACTGCCGCGACAACTCAGCCGCCCTTCGCTTTGTCTCTTTAAGCTCAAGGAGTGAGCTCCAGATGGTTCTTGAAGGGTACAAGAAGTGTACGGGTCCCATGCAAACATGACACTACTGTATGGAAGGACCCTGAGCAGCCTCTGATTTTGCTGCCCTGGAACTGGTGCCCTTGGAGATGAAGGGACAGCTATGAAGCTCAGGCTGGCCTTGTGCTCACTTCGTAGCCCAGGCTGGTCTTGAACTCGCACTGGCCCTCCTACCTCAGTCTCCCTAGTGCTTTGATGATAGGTGTGTGCTATTATAGTGGACGGGACCACTGTCTTTGAAGAACTGCTGAGATAATCCAGGCATGGGGTACATGCCTAAAATGCCAG
This sequence comes from Capromys pilorides, assembly GCA_004027915.1. Taxonomy (NCBI): domain Eukaryota; kingdom Metazoa; phylum Chordata; class Mammalia; order Rodentia; family Capromyidae; genus Capromys; species Capromys pilorides. The sequence goes on from PVKN010006217.1 coordinate 13,488, forward strand.
AGGGCAGGAGGCTGAGCAGGAGGAGCCGTGAGTTCAAGTCCAGCCTGGCTACATAATGACAAACTGTCTCGAAAAAAACAAGCTAAACCAAAACACAATCAGAATTGCCGAGATAAAGGGCCTGTTTGGAGCTCGGGCGTCCTGCCCACTGCCTGCCATGACTCGAGGCACAGGCACCCTTGGGTGGCAAGGACGGAATGACCTCTTTTCTTTCCCTGTCCCTTACCTGCCAAGCTGACCCCCCTGGACGGCTGGCTGTACCACGTGAAAACTTCGCCAAGGATTTGCTTGGCTTTAACCTTCTTTATCATGTCCCCAATCCGAGGAACGACCTAGGGGACCACAAAACAACTGTAGACTACAAATAGCCAAGAAATCACCACAGAACAACGCCCTGCCCCTACGTCCTGGCTGCTCATTTCTTATGAGAACAGCCCATTCAAGTTTTTCTAAGCTAATAGGATTGAGAGTCCAGTTGCATTAATTCTTTTCAAACAGACATCTCCTCCCCATTCTCAAACTGGCAAGAAAAACAACAAGCACCTTCAAATGTCTCCAAGATTGCTTTTTTTTGGGGGGGGGCAGTGGTCTTAGGCAGGGTCTGGATATGCAGTCCAGGCTGGCCTTGAGTTCACTAGATAGCGCAGGCTGGTCTCAAATTCTCAGCGATCCTCCTGCCTCAGCCTCCTGAGTGCTGGAATCACAGGTGTGCGCCACCATGCCCAACTTCCAAGCTCAGTTTCTGTAAGAGAAAGCCTGGCTCTCCTCTTCTCTGCAGCTGAAGCTGATAGTAATGGGGCGGAGGTACGGGTCAGGTTTGGTCCTACCTCAGTCCAGGCCTTTCCTGCTGGGCCTGCAGTTCTACCTCACTTGCCCTTGAAGAGGGTTCAAAATAAAACAAACACCAAAACAAATACACGCTGGATGGACAAGTGTCACACGTCAAAGCTGCCGCTGCTCACTCCGAGTCCTACCAGGGCCCAAGCAGTCCAGCGGCAGGGATGTGTCCCAAGGCTGGCCCTCCTCTGCAGGCAACAGCACCGGGCTGTGTCTACGTAGGGCACAAAGCTCCCCAGGCCCCAAAACTTCCACCCCAGGCTGCTCTCCCTACGCTGGGGAGCATTCCAGGTCCTTCCAAGGAGTCTGAGGGCCTTTGGTTTTGAACCCTGCAGTACATAAACAGAAACAGGGTGTTCTTTGTGTTTTCATATCCAATTTACGAATTCAAATTTAAGTTATTTTCTTGGCCAAGAGTTTTTCTTCTTATATTTCAATCTGAGGAGAAGTTTTAAAGCTCAAATCCAAGGTGGAAGAAACCAAAGGAAAAAAAAATGAACACATCCTGGGAGAAAAGCATGCAGTGGGGTAAGGAGGGTCCAAACAAGAGGCCTAGAAAAGGGGGACAATGTGCCACATGGGGCAGACTGCAGGATCGCTCGCAACTGAGCTGCAACAAGATCTTTGGCCAGACAGCTTCAGGCTTTAAAAGAAACATAGTATTAGATGTGTCCATGCAGCACTTGGAGAGGCTGAGGCAGGACGCTTACAAGTGTAGTTTGGGAAACTTAGCAAGACCTTGTCTCAAAAAATTGTGTGTGTGTGTGTGTATGGGAGGTACCTGGGGATGTAGCTCAGTGCAAAGGCTCCAGTACTGCCAAACAAACAAACAAAAGCACAATGACAATCTCCAGTTAGAAAGTGCATAGCATTAGCTCTGTTCAGAAAGCACAATTGTCTCCTTTCTGCTTTATGACCACTCTGGGAAGCATTTGTGTCTTCATCCAAATCGCTGTGAATTAATTTTGTCCAAGAACACCTTTCTAAAGGGCTTGCATTCTAACTCTCATTCTGGATGGCTCATTGCATTTTCTCTCAGACGTGTCCATCTCTGGAACATCGCTCTGGGGAGAGCAGGTGTCAGCAACATCCAGATCTATTTTAAGATCAGGGAGGAGTGCAAGTAATCCAAGTAGGAACAGGAGCAAGGCCAATAAATGAGCAGTCTGCTGCAGTATATCCAGGCACACTGGGAAGGGTTTTAAATTCAGCTGGAATTGGGCTACTGACCCCCTACTGTGGAGAAATTCACCTGAAGGCAAAGGGAAGGCACCGGCACTCACGAGTAGTGGCAAGAAGGCGAGGACTGGGGAGAGATACAGGGATGAAGGAGAGATGGATGGATAAACAGAGACACTGATGGATACCTAGAGGGATGGGTGAAAACACAGAGATGGACAGATATACAGAAACAGAAGGATACCCAAAGAGGTGGATGGATACGGAGAGATAGAAGTATACACAGAGAGATGGACAAATAAAGAGACAGATGGATATCCAGAGAGATGGATGGGTACCCAGAGAGATAGAGGGATACACAGAGATGGCTACATACAGAGAGACGCGTAGCTACCCAGAGAGATGGATGCACAAAGAGATACATGGACACGCAGACAGATGGAGATAGACAGACAGACACACAGTGAGATGGGTGGGTACACAAACAGGTGAATATGCACAAGTAGATGGATATCCAGAGAGGTAGACAGGTAAACAGAGAGATGGGCACCCAGAGAGGAAGAGCCACAGGGAGACGACACCTACATGCTGCCACGGCTCTGGTTCTGCAAGCTCATAAATACAGTCTAATAATAGACACAATCGTGCATTTGCTATAGGAGATGAGGTAACTGGCCCAGGTATTCTGTGACTTGCTAGGAATTAATCCCTCGGCAGCCACCGTTACTCTGTGCATTAGGTCGGACACTTGTTTTTCTCCTAAGTAAAGCAGACCACCAGGATCTGAGCTGTTAGTTACTCCAAGTCCCCATGGCCGCGACCAGACACTTCCTACATGGGAGGATTTACACTTAAACAGAGAAATCTTTCACGGTATCAACACCTGCACTTGGACTTGTTGGTCCCTCTGGGTCAGTCATCTGTTATAAAACTTCCCTCGGCTTACAAAGCCTGAGCTTGTGCAGAAATCTCAAGGTGAATTTAGGACATGCAAAGCTCTGCGCTTCCGCAGTGTCACAGAACAGCCAAAGCCGTGAAACTAGAGGTGTCTGAGTGACACATGGGGGCTGTTCATTAAAACACCCTCCACAAGCAGATGGCTTAGCAGCAGAACACACCAGAGGAGCCCAGTGCCACCAGAAAAGAATCGCCACGCTCTGGGGAGACACAGACTCCTGGAATGCACGCCTACTGCACCCCATGGTGGCCTCTGGAGACACGGGACAGAGCAACCCGGCTCCTCCTGCCTGCCAGAGGGGCCAAGACTGTGACATGGCCCTGTGGCCTGAGAAACTGGAAGTCAACACTCCAAGTAACAGACTGGTGGACATGACGCTGACCGTGGAAAATGACAGTGAACAAACATCTATCTGGGGCGGCAGAGGAGAGGGAAGGCGATGCGGACCCTGGGGGACGCGTGAGGGCCAGGGGCCTTGGGGAGGGCTCGGGGGCACTGTGTCACATGTTTCTTCTGCACACTTACGCAGCGGATGTAACGTAGTTCAAAATCCCTGTCTCCCGTGAGTCCCCCATCAAGCCAACATGAGGACACACGAGATGCTCTGCTGTGGGCTCTCAGAGTATAAGTGAATGGACCCAAAATTGTGGAAAGGAAACGCATTCTGTTCTGGGCAGGGAAGGCTGTGCTGCCTGGGGAGCCCTGCCCACACTGACCCCAGGCAGAGGACAGCAAGTGCCAGGGTCCTTCTGGAATCATCCAGCACCAAGCTGTCTGAGGACACCTGCCGGCTGCTCAGGTGTCCCCCTTGGCCTGCGATGCCAGCCTGCACCTGCACCGCCAATCTCTGGCACGCTCAGCTCAAGCTGTCCCCAGGACCAGGCTCGGGGCTCTGTTTCCCTGCCCACCATGAGCATGTACCTCTCCAGGGAAAGGCATGCACCAGAGAGTGTGAAGGAGGCGCTTGTGAGTTGAGGTCGCCCGTCAGCAGACAGCTCTCTGCCTGGGTGGCTCAGGTGAGGGAAACAACGTGACCCAGTACTGTACATAGTGGGCCGTCCTGGGTCTGGGGAGATAGCTCCATGGCACAAGTGCCTGCCTGGCAAGTACAAGGTCATGAGTTCGAACCCCAGTCCTGCCAAAAAAAAAAAAACCACAACTCTGCTCCAAAGCAGGCCATCCTGCTTCGAGGATCTGCTCACAGAAAGGAGGAAACCTTCCCAAGTGGCCCCCACCCATTCCCAACCTCAGGCCATGGGGCACAGAGACGTTATTTCCAGCTACTGATCATCAGGCAGACACTAAGAGGCTTCCTGGTGACTCCATCTGACGCGTGACTCGGCTGCCACCCTTACAGCTATCAACTTCCCCCCCGCCCCAGCACACTAAGAGGAAGCGCTACAAACAAAAGGCATCATCTTGAATTAATTTTTTACAACAATATCATTTCATTTTAATTCGCAGAACACAGAAGGAAGAGGCCGAAGCGCAAGGAGATGGAAACTCAGACCGAGGGGAACAGCAGGAGCGGGTCAAGGGCAGAGCTGTAGTGTAACACCCAAGGCATCAGAGGAACCCATGCAAGTAGGGCAAGTTCTACCTCAGAGCTCTACTGCCACATCCTCTGCAGCCCCGAGGAGGAGTCGGAACGCAAGCGAAGCCTCGAGCCCAGCCTCGGTACTCACTGATCCCTTGAAAGAGCTCCTCGATGTTAATAGCGTTCTTGGCGCTGGTCTCCACTACGATGGCGCCTATGGATTCGGCATAGTCCTTCGCATCCTTCAGGGAAACCTCCCTGGAAAGAGGTAAGACGCAGAGAGAAATGAATGCCTGCCTGCGACATGCAAATCAACCCAGGAGCCCAAGCACACGCGCAGGCCAGGCGTGCACACGGTCCTCCAATTTCCCATGGATCACAGCGGAGGGGCAGAGTGGGCTAGAAGCCCCGCTCTGGACTCTGTGAGCCAGCTTGTGCACCGCGAGGACCAGCCTGGGAGGCACAAGGCGAAGCTCGGGCCTGCAGGAGGAGGCTGGGCCCGAGGAACAAGGAGTCCCCACTCGGCAGTCTGCTCTCCAGCCTCAGAGCTGGGCGTCTGAAGCTTCAACAGTCATGGCGTCCACCTGCCATTGTGATGAGGTTCACAGGTGGATCCGGAAGGGGCGCTGGAGCTAGGAGAGCTGCACCTTGGGCGCGGGGTTAATGCCTCTGTGGGGCTGTGGCCAGGCTCCCTGTGCTGTGTCCCTCCACCAGGGAAGGCAGCGACACCCCTCCCCGCTGGTGCACAATGCACTCAGGGCCCTGGAACCAGAATGCACTCCAGTCAACCTGCTGGAGTCTGGAGGGCGAACTTGCCAGGCTCCAGAACTGTGGCCGCCCTTCTAGTTACGTTCAGCTGCCTGTGGTGCTGCTCCGGCGGCACAGACCAGCCTAAGGCAGCTTGGCTTTTCATCTTGTTTCTGCTCCAGGACTCCGTATTACAATAAAATAGCACCGTTAGTGTGCACATGCGCACAGGCTTTGAGAGACACTCGGTACATAGCAGGAAAACGACAGAAAAACAGGACACCCGTCCTGAGCATGAACAGACTTCCCCACATCCACACCATTCTGTGAACAACACAGCGTAACAACTACTAACACGGCACCGACACAGGGCTCAGGGTTATGCATCACATAAAGAAGATATAAAGTACACAGGAGCAGGCACGCTGGCTCCATGCAAGCCCCACAGCATTTCCTGTAAGGGGACTGAGCACCCACACATTTTGGTATCTGCAGAGTGTCCTGAAGCAGATCCCCAGGATACTAATGGACAGCTACTGGGTTACGCAGACCAGAGAAAATATGGGACACCACCTGCCAGCTTGGAAGTGAAAGGACTGCCGCGATGGTGCGCACCCTGCACCTGGGCCTCCCCCAGTCAGAGGCCACTCCCACGAAGGGCTGAGAACAGGCACCCTATCTAAGCGAGCAGTCTAAAGCCATTACTCTGTTTCCCATGGGAAGGTCTGGCAGTACACCTGAGATAAGAAGGCGGTTCTCCTCCGGAAGTTTCTTTGCGTGGTCATTGTTTGACAAGCAGCTCATGTGAGGTAGGTCCTATCCCAGTACCAGAGCATACTGGTCCCCACCTAGGGAACCTGCAGTCTACAGCACAGGCAAGACACACAGCGGCCTGAGGCACAGAAGGGGTACAGGTATAGAAAGTGATACACTGTGATCGAGGGATCAGGAAGATGTCTTGGAGGGAGGTCACGGTCCCTGTAGTCAGGATGCTGCACAGAACTCAGGCGAGAGGCCGACAGAGCATCCTGAGTAAGGCCTCGAAGTAGGAGAGGTCTCTGCGTCTGGCACTGCCTGGGTGATGGTGGCCCGGATATCTGGAGACTGCCAGGCACACCTGTGGGAACTTGGGGACAACTGTGGCTGAGGTCTGCAAAGGGGGCAACACTGGGGTGCTGAACTGTCAACCCAAGGGGTCTGCATTCCCTCGGGAATGAATTGCAGAGCACCCCACCGGTGGCAAAGGAATGGAAAGGAGCCTCAGGCCAGCACGTAAGGTAGAGGACACAAGGCAGACCCCTCAGCTTTACCTCAGCAGCCCGACACCGGCCTCTGACCCCAGGGCTCCTGGTACTTACAGCCCCACTTTTCTCCTCTGACTTCTGGTCTTTTTGTCAACAAGTACTGAGTGTCTGTGACATGCTGGGCATTGTGCCAGGCACTGACACAGGTAAACTGAGGCCGGGGAAACCAAGTCAACAAGTCAACACAGGGCTGCTCAACAGTCATGGTAAAGACAATGTTTAGACTTTCCAGGCCACGCTGCACAGAGGACACACAAGGAGAGTGATCACAACTTCCTGGAAGCGAAGACAGCCCCCTCGCGTCCCTCCACCCTCTCCCTGGAGCTGATTGCCGCGTGCTTTTACTTTCTCCCCTCCGGCCACAACCTCTTTCCAGGGTCAACTTGTAAAGATGGTAACAGAGTGACTGTGGGCAGCTGTGGCTGGTCAATACCCGGGCAAGCCATTTTGGAGGGTGCTGGCCAACACCCTCCCACATGTTTAAGACATTCTAGCCTGAAGCAACGGAAATGGTTCTCGGCAGGCTGCCAGAGCCACGCAAGGCAGGCAGGCCGGCCGCAGGTGCTGCAGCAGCAACCTGTGCTCTGTTACAGCTCCTATCAAGATCCCTGGCCCCAAGCCTCAAGTGCTCACAGGTGGAGCTCTGGGGAAGGTGAGTGAATCACCCATGTGAAACAGTCCACTGCTGGGCTCACAGCCTGCTGTGGGAAGAGGCGGCTCACTGTGGGTGAGACCCAGAACTGAATGTGCATATTCATTCCTTCTACTCCCTCGGTCCTCAGCGCTCCTTCCTGCTACCATGCCATGGACTGTTTCTCCTCTGCCACACTGCCGTGCCTTAGAGCCAATCAACGACAGACGGAACCCTTTACAAACTGTGAGCCAAGATAACCCTCCTCTCCTTTAACTTGTGCGTGTTGGGTATTGTGTCCCAGCAGCAAGAAGACAGTTTCTCAGCCTCTCGGTCTCTGGAGCAGGGTGTTCATGCTCTGAAAAGCATCACATTTCTCTAACTGTCAACATGAGTATGTGACACTCAGGTGAGGAAACCACTCAGCAATACCAGAGGCAGCAAATCTCTGTTTGAAATGCTCATTCTCCAACTTCCTTTTTAACAGATGAGGAGTAATTACCACCTTCACAGTGAATGCCTCCTTGGATAACACCAGGCCACTGTTTTCTAAGCCCTCCAGTCAAACCACTTGACATGGGCACCCTGGGAAGGATTCCCGTTCCCAAGGGGCCTCTCCTGCTTAATGACATGTGTCCCCAACTGCTGTTCACCTGAAGCCAAGCTCCTGGTGTCACATTCAAGCCGCAGTGTCAGGTTCTCGGCCACAGACCTCAGAAGGCTGGTTCCCAGGAAAGAGGTCAGAACTCGGAGCTAAAGAAGGACTGAGCAGCAGACGCGGGCTCTGCTGGGGGCACGGCCCTCGGAAGACCTTTTCTCCAAGCGGAAATGCAGGTTCATCCTCATGAAGCTGGAGAGAGACCCTGGAAGGAATGGCGAGCCCCAAGTTTGTGGGTCCTGTTTGAACTTTACTTCCTATGGGTGCAGGGCAAGTGCGGAGGTCAAGGTTGCAGGCCCTGAAGCAGACTGGCAGGACTTCAAGCGGCCCCTGCTCGGCTAGGACCTGGGACGAGTTTCTTGACTGCTCTGTGCCCAGGCTCCTTAGGAGAAGCACGCAAGTGTGACAGTAGCTCTTTCCTGGGGTGAGGAAGAGTAAATCCAACTACTTAGAACAACGTGTGGCACCCAGGAAACACTCAATTCAGGTTCGCAACAACGCTGATGACAGATCTGTCCGTGGCTTCCCAGGCTTAGTGACATGGCTAAGTCCCCAGAAAATTCACACCGGTGGGCAGAATATGGAGCAGACAGATGAACTGAGGGGATTCTGATTTTCCCACCATGGAGAGGAAAGGTGGCAGGCAGGGGCCCACTGGGCTCACGGGCCTTCAGGCTCCCTGTCTCACAAGAGACATGGCTACACTGGGTAGAGCCAATCTAGCAGGGTTCCCCAAGGGGGAGCTAGTTGTATGATTTTCCTCCCCCTTCTTTCCCTCCCTCCCCCGCCCCCATTTCCCTTCCATTTCTATACATGAGTGCTGAGCCAGTGACTAAGCTATAACCCTCTGCCCCAACCAGGATTCTACAACAGCTATCCTGCGTGTCCATGGGATGCACTGGAGTTGGTTAATCACGTAGACCACCACGTCTACAAAACTTGACTCAAACATATTTCTGCCACATATAAACTATAGGATATTTATATGATGTGCATACACAGATATATACACACCTGCCGTTGTTTTAGTGCTTATCATTATTATTTAATCTTTTACTTATTTATTTATTTGGTACAGGGTCTCCCTACACAACTCAGACTTATAGTAATCCTCCTGTCTCAGCCTTCCCAGTTCTGGGATTACAGGTGTGTGCCACCATACCTGGTTTCAGTGGCTGGCACAGTGCGCCCAGGATTGCAAGGCTGGCATGGCACGTGGTACCAGGGATCGAGCCCAGGTCCTTGCACTTGCCAGGTAGGTACTTAGACCATTAAGCTATCTCCCCAGCCCTCGTGTTTATTATTTGTATCTAAATTAACATATAATTATTTATTTTTTGTTGAGATAATTATAGATTCATATGCAGTTGTAAGAATCATACCAAGAGATTCCTTGTACACTTGGCTAAGTTTCCCCAAATGGCCACAATTTGCAAAATTAGTATGATGAGCATTAGTACGAGTGCGTGTATTAAGCGAAATGCAATTTTATCCAGAATCCCACTTTCCTCCTAGGACTCCAGAGGCAAGCACTGTGCATGAGGTTCCTTCGGGAAAAGGAATCTGCTCTAATTCTCTCCAGGGTTTCCAAAAGTAAATTCACCCCAAATACCTCTTCCACTGGAGTCCAAGAAAGAAAATGGAATTCTGGTTCATATTGTGATTCCTTATGTCAGTCTTTTATGTGGTCATTTTTAACCTTAAAAGATATCGGTGGAAATATTTTTTACTATGCTAATAATCTACAAGATATCCAGATTAAATACTGTTATGCTCCAGTTGGGTGGTGGCATTTTCTTTCTGTGCCTTTCAGTCTGCCTTCACCCATGGAATACAGTCATCCAACTTTGTGACGGGAGAGGAATAATGAGTGGCTTTTGTGCACAACAAAATTTTACCCTCAGAGTAGGCTTGCTTGCTCACCACCACAGACACAGTAGTGAGCAGTATCACCATCACAAGGACCCCCGTGTGCCCCCTCATAAACACCCTGAGTCCTCCTGCCCCTATCGCCCCTGGCAACGGCTCACTAGTTCACCTTGTTTTCACCCATATTCTACACATGGAGCCAGGCCCCAGGGGCCCTTGGGACAGGCTTCCGCTACAGCTGGATCTCCAACGCACCCCATCCTGTGTGTCAACAGACCTGACCAAGTTTGCTCTGCCTTGGGCTGTCTGGTTGCTGTCCTACCCCTTGCTGAGGAGCCTCTTCTTCCAGCAGACTGCCTCTACATCTTTGTCCAAACCTGGCTGAGCACGTCTGCATGGGCTCTGGCTGCTCTATTCTGACCCATTGCTCTTGCGCTGACAGCACAAAGTCTGAACCCAATTTGTCTGGAATATTTATCAAATCTCCTTTAATTTCCTTCATAAACATCTTGCATCTTCAGCATGCAAACACTATACATGTTTGATTAAATACATAGCTAGGTATTTCATTTTCTCTAGGGCACTTAAAAAGGATACTGCGCGTTTAACTTCACTTTTTGCATACTTACTGTCAGTATACAGAAATGTAACTGATTTTCTGTGCTACTCTTGTAGTGTACAACTTTGTTGAAACTACTTAACATTAGATTAAAAGTTTCATTTTGGGGCCAAGGAGATAGCTCAGCAGTCTAAGCACCTGCCTGGCAAGTGCAAGGACCCAGGTTAGATCCCCAATACCAAAAGCTGTGCTGGCCCCACCCTAGGTCCTCCGAGCCAACCACTGAAACCAGGCATGGAGGTACACACCTGTAATACCAGCACTGGGGAGGCTAAGACAAGAGGATCAGTACAAGTCCGAGCTACATAGCAAAACTCTGTACCAAATAAATAAATAAGAATAAGAATTTTGTTTTATGTTTGTTTGAACCAGATGTGGTAATCCACACCTGTAATCCCAGAACTCCGGGAAGTCAAGGCAGGAAGATGGCAAGTTCAAGCCTGGCCTGGACAACTTAGGAAATTTTGTGTCAGAATTAAAAAGGCTAGGACATAGCTAATTATAAAGGCCCTGGGTTCAATCCCCAGCATTCCCCCCCTTCAAAAGTGTTTTTTGAGGCAGGAAGATTGTGAGTTTGAGGACAACCTCAACTACACAGTGAGATCCTGTCTAAAAAACAAGACAAGACAAAACAAAGCAAAGCAAAACAAATAAACCAAAAAGACTCACAAGGAATATTCTCCAAGAGAAACCATGTGCTAAGCCATAAAATAAAGCTCAAAAATTTAACATAATTAAAGTTATATAAAGTAAGTTTCAAATTAGAATGAATTAAGTTAGAAATTACTGACAGAAATTTGGGTAACTCATAGACTAATTGTGTAGAAATAACAGAGAACTAAATAAATAATGGGTCTGAAGATAAATTACAAAGACTTTGAGATTATTAAAAACAGAGCACAAAATGGCATGGGCAATGCTAACTACAGACTTACATATGACTCAGAAATGCAACATACACCTCCAAATGTCCATGTTACAAGAGTTCTCAAATAAACACGTGCAGCTTTGACAGAAAGCCTACAGCTAATATCACGGTTGGTGGGGCGAAACTCGACCACAGGTCAGGAGAAGAGAGACATCTCACCCCCTCCGTAGCCTGCACTGCGCCAGAGGCACTAGCCAGGCCAACTGGATGAGAACACAAAATAAATAAAAGATACCCATATTGGAAAGAAAGAAGTAAGACTCTTTCCACAGAGGTAATGTAATTTTGTACATATGAAACCCAAAGAATTGACTAAGATGCCACTGGAGCTAATAAACGAGCTTACTAACTTGTCTGAAATACTAGAGAAACGTTCAAAGCTTAATCATATTCCTACATTCTAGCAATGAGCCTGACCCCAGGAGAATTAAGAAAACAACCCCATTCATAGTACTACCAAGTTCGATTTCTGGCACCACACGCCTTGCTAGTGCAGCCCTCAGGACAGGGCTAAGCAGACGAGAGAGAGAGAGAGAGAGAGAGAGAGAGAGAGAGAGAGAGAGAGAGAGAGAGAGAGAGAGAGAAATAAGCCAACATAGGACCACCAAGAATAGGATTAAGTAGGAAAAAATATAACCAAAGAAATGGGAGTACGTTGGGGCCAGAGAGATGGCTCAGCAGTCTAAAGCACCTGCTTAGGCAAGCTTAGGCAACTACAGGGACCGCGGTTCTATCCCTGGCACCACATGCTGTACCAGCCCCACCCCAGGTCAGGCTGAGCTGGCCATTAAAAAAAAATAAATGGGAGTTCGTTTATTGGGACGCAGGGGGTGTGGCTCAGCAGCAGAGGGTTTGCAAGGCCCTGGATTCTACCCTAGCACTGAAGAAAAAAAAGACTTATGCAGTGAGAATACAGAATATTGCCAAAAAGAATTAAAGAAGACCTAAAGAGGAGACATTTTAAGCTCATGAACCAGAAGACATAATGACAATAATCCCTAAACTGGTCTAAAAAAATTAACCAATCCCTTTTAAAATCAAGCTGGCTACCTGCCTTCCTCCTTCCCTCCCTCCTTCCTTTCCTTTTTTTTTTTTTTTTTTTAAATTTTCTTTCCTTTCTTGTTTTTTGTTTTTGAGATTTCTCTCCAAAAAGAGATCTCTCGCTAACGTGGCTCAGGTTGGTCTTGAACTGATGACAACCCTCCTCCCTCAGGAGGATTATAGGCAGGAGGGATTATCGTGCGGTAGTTCCTTCGAAATATATGAACAACTCTTACAGCACAGTAGTGAAAAGATCAATAATCCAGTTAAAAACTGGCAAAGGATTTGAAGAGATTTCTCCAAAGAAGATATGCAAATTATCTGACTTCATTAAGTCATTAGAAAAATATAAATCAAAATAACAATGAGAGGACAGAGAGATAGCTCAGCAGCTTAAGCACCTGCCTGGCAAGTGCTAGGACCTGAGTTCAGTCCCCAGTACCAAAAAGAAATGAAACGAAATGAAACAAAACAAAACAAAACTGTAGGCAGCAATGAGAGATGGCTAAGGGTACAATTCAGTGGCACATTACTTGCCTAGGATGTGCAAGGTCCTGGGTTCAATGTACACTACAACTCACACACACACACACACACACACACACACACACGAGGTGGTTGTAATAAAAAAAAGATAGGTAATCAAAAGTGTTGAAGGAGACATGGGTAAGTTAGAACCTTGTACATCATTAGTAAGATATATGAGAGAGCAATAGCTTAGAAAATCTTTTCTCTAAATGCTAACCATAGACTTACATATGACTCAGACATTCTGCCCCTGACAGATGAATAAATACAATGTAAATGTCCACATAATGGTTTCTCGTTGGAATACAAAAATGAACAAGGTACAGATGCACGCTACAGCACACAGGAACATTAGGCCATGTGCTCTATGATCTCAACTGCACAAACTGTGCAGAAATCAAAATTTACGGGGACAAATACACAGTCCAGTGCTTCCCACAGGCTGGAGGAAGGTGGACAGGAGTGACAACCCAGGCATGGCGCTCCGCATAGGGTGACAGCAAGGTGCGAGCATCAGAGGTGACAGTCACGCACCACTCTGTGCTAAAGTTCATTCAACTGCACGCTTCAGCAAGAGTCTTTAAGTCTTGTAAATTATCTCGAAGTTTACTACATGTCATAAGCACTTCGGTGTGCTAGGATTGGACGGTCTGTCTTTCTAGTGGCCTGGTCGGAGTCACGGAGGACAGCACAGCTTCTTCCTCACCGCAGAACTCAACCCTCGGAAATCACTGGGGTACAAGGGGAGACGTGCACTCAGTGCTTCAAACTGCAGGATCCCGAAAAGCCACGTCAAGACCAAAGCTAGCACGAGAGGACTCTGTCCAGACTGCCTGTGTGGCGGGGACAGTGTGGCCCCCAGCATCACTGCTGGAGGCTGAGGCTCGACGACCTGAACTCTCCCCTCTGAGGAGCAGTGCGAGCCAGTGACCTCATCACTGGGTGAGATGGATCCAGGTTGCAGTTCATGGAACTGGGAATGCCAACCAGCACCCTCAAGCCGACCCTGCTCTCTGCCTAGTCTAGTCCTGGGAAGCCACATGCTCAGGCTTGGCCTCCCTCCCAACTGGCCCTCTCACGCTGCGCGGTGGCAGCAGAGGACACCGTCGTCCAGCAGAGCTGCCTCCCCCTACCTGGGGCCCGGGGGGGGGGGGGTGGCGCAACGCCACCTGGCAGGAAGACATGAGCCAGGCGAGCTGCTTCCAGATTACAGTGAAGCCAATAGGTTTCTGAACCAAGTCTGGGAGTTCTTGAACTCCCAGTTGTTCAACACCCAGCAAAACAAGAGATTAAGTGGTGTTCAGGGCTGTAGTGCAATCCAGCCTAATGCAACGTGATTTAGAGCTCCCAAAGAAACAGCAACGCGTGAAATGCCACGATAAGAACTTTCACAAGATCTGTCTTTGTCATTTATTTAACTTTGGTTTAATCATATTTAGAGTGGCAAAACCAGAAGCAGGATGCAGGCAGCTGTCTTCACAAAAATCAACAGCTAGAATTTCTGAGAGTTAAGTTAGCCCAGAGATGACGTGAACTCACGACAGCAGGGCCCTCACCTGGCGGTTTCACTTTCGCGGTGTCAGTGACAGTGGTCATCTGGGTCCAAAAATATGAAATGGAAAGCTCCAGAAATAAACGATTCATAAGCTTTAAGTAACGTTTATTACAGTGGCATGTATGGTTGCGATTGTTCCATTTCATTTTTAGTTCCTATCACTGATCATTTACTATGCCTAAGGCATATATTAAACCTTGGTGTAGGTCCATGTGTGCAGGGGAAAAGCCCATCAGTAGGAGTAGGTAAGGGCTTGGTACCATCTGTGGTCTTAGGCACCACCCACAGATAAGAGAGACCAACATGCAAGTCTTTAAGAATAACATTTATTAGGGCCAGGGAGATAGCTCTGTGGCACAAATGCTGCCTGGCAAGTACAAGTTCATGAGTTTGAACCCTGGTCCCACCGAAAAAAAAAAAAGATGAGTAACGTTTATTTAGTGAAATAGCTCACCTACCCAGCCTATGAAGTTATCAAACCTACGGTGTGGACTGCGTCCCTCCAAGCCTCTCTGAGTGCTACAGTGGGTACCATTTGAGGAATTCCCTCAAAGCCTTAGGTCCAAGAGCTTGGGTCCCTGTGGGTGATGCTAACGTGTGGAATCTTTAAAGGGTGCAGCCTGAGGGACTGTGAACCCGTCATAGTGGGCTGTCCTGCCTCAGGTCTTTGTGTGGCTCTCTGTCTTAGTTACTTTTTACTCGTTGCTGGGACAAATACCCAACACTCAAAATGAAGGAAGGAAAGGTTTATTTAGCTCACAGTTGCTGGAGGTTTCAGTCCATATACGGCTGGCCCAAGGCTGAGTGGAACAGGGCAGAGGGCATCCAGTTCATGGCAGCAGAACAAGCAACTCCACTGGAGCAGAGAGTAACAGCCCTTTAAAAAGTCTCTTTGTGCTCAGTCACTCTGACGTGGGTCCATTGTGCCCTAAGGTGGAACCAATCACATCCCAGGATGGGCCCTTGATCCTGCTCTAGGGAGGGGCCAATCATATCCTAGGCAGGCCCAGGTCATGCTCCAGGGAGGAACCAATTGTAACACATAATCCTAGTGGATCATGACTCATGTCTCAAATTCTAGTAGTCCCCGCCCCATGATTGCATGAGGCTTTGGGGGGACAACTAGACATA
>PVKN010006218.1:0-29006 GCA_004027915.1 Capromys pilorides
TAGCAGGCACTTACATCACAAAGCAATATCCCTGGCCCTTCTAAAAGACCTTTGTCCTTCATGAAACATGTAGCAAATGTTTTCTACTAACCCACCTTTTATTTATTTTTTGTACTTAAATTGATTTAATGAAACTTTGTTCTAATTAAATATACCAATGTTTTATCTGGGCTTTACAAAACTGCAGTATTTACATTAATGATAGTTGTGAAACTACTTAAAACATTCTCTACCATTTTCATTTCTCTAGCTTCATTTTTATATTTGAATATTTGGTTCATTCACAGTTTTTTTCTTGTATAAAGATGAAACAGAAATTAGCTTTTATTATTTCCCCTACTGTGTTGTAGACCAAACTTTAGCATACAGAAATGTGCGTACACACATTTGTTTTTTACAAAAATCCCAATTCAGTTTAAATGATCTATGTCACTGTCAGAACTAAATTAGTTTAACAACTGATGCTTTCAGAACAAGTGTCAATAAAATTTAGGAAGATTAGTTCCCTACTAAATCCATCAATATTTTTCCCTCTAAAATTCTTCTTACTATTCTTCCATTTACTTTACTAGATAAAACTTTAGAAGCACTATGTCATATTCATGTTGTTAGAATTGATCAAGATCACATTATATTTGTTTTTGCACAGATCTTACAAAAGTATTGCTAGCAATTACATACATTCAGCTGATTTCAAGCTATTTCTCATGCTACTTGCTACTATAAACGGATTGAAAGGTATTATTTAAACAAAAGGAAACATGCTGAACATGATTGCTAGTGTCTGGTTTTTAGCACAGTCATATTTTCAAATAATAAGTCATCCTTTTCCACAGTAATACACACTTTTCACTGCTGAAATTATGTTGGCTGGTATTTTTAGAATTTCATGTACCAAGTGACTGTGATTATAGCAGGCATGATGTTTTATTCCTGAGAGCTTGTTTGGAGGTTTTAGCAGGGGACTGCAGCTACTCGTATACCCTTAGTCCTCCTCTATTGGGGGTGGTCGTCCTCTTCGACTGAGCATGCAGCTTCAGGAGGGACACACATAGATTGTTGAGGGAAAAAGGGGACATTCACCTAGCCAGGCACATCAGCCAAGTTAACCCTGGTGAGCCATGGGGTGACAGATGTCGCAGCCAGATCACCCTCACATCCATGATGTCTTATTCTATCAGGAATGTTTCACATGTTATGCATAATAGTGTATTTTGACTGGAACTTTTGAAAAATAGGATTACAAAGTATAAACCTATGCTTATATGGTTTGCAAAATCAGATATGACTAGAGAACTTTATCAAATGTTTTCTCATCACTTTGAGGCCATTACAGGACAGGACTTTCTGTGGGCTGAGTAAGCTGAGTCTACAGGGTCTGATGCAGTCCTGATATTCTGCTCTAAGGAGGAGTCACACAGAAAGAAAATAAGGTATATGTACCCAAAATACTTTCAGTGAGGCAGGGATTCACTCTTAATGTCTGAAAGCATTTGCCTGTTGCTATCTGGTTTCTGATCTATATATTAAAAGAATTAAAAGTTGTGACCACAAATGGAGATTTCTGAGACTGTGTAGGAACAAATTTAGAGAAAAAACAGACATTGCTATCTATGGTGATCATTATATAATACATCCAATTCTCATTCATTAGTCCTAACCTACACCATAGGAATTTAGTTTCAAAAGGTCAATGAAGACATTAAATTGTCTCTTAACAGGAAAAAAACCTACCTACACAATGACGGACGTAAAATCCCAATTAAAAACATTCTTCAGAACACAAGAGATACACAATCGACTAAATATCACATATAAAATAAACAAAGTTAGGTAAATGAAACCTGCCCTGTAGAACTCCAAGATGGGAGCAGTTAGAATTTACTCTAAAAGAACAGGTAGGCTGAGAAGCATGTATTTCCTTTGAAAAGGGCAGGTATTTGGGGGACTGAATCACAGGAATACAGAACATTTGTTTCTTTTAAATGAATATGCGAGGAAAGGAGGACAAAGAGAGGAAAACTTTCCAAACTCTATTGACAAGGATTCACCCAAGACTTGTACTTTCCATGAGGCAAAACTGTACAGGTTCAGTAGGGGACAGCCCTCTCAAAGGTTTAAAAAACAAGTTCCTTGGACCAGCTCATCAGATGGAACAGTGAGATCCTGCCTTGATGTCAAAATGTTACATGTTGACATCTCTTCCCTAATTCTAAATCTAATGTAGGGGCCGGGGAGATAGCTCCATGGCACAAGTGCCTGCCTGGCAAGTGCAAAGTCGTGAGTTTGAACTCTGGTCCTGCAAAAAATAAATAAATAAATAAAATAAAATAAATCTAATGTGTTTAATAACATTTCATTTCCTTGCTTATTGTCCATTTTCCAAATGGGCATACAACACAACTGATAATAACCAGAACCTAGCCAGCCAATGTTCATTGCTACAGCACCTAGAAACATGGCTAGCTAGCATCAAGCCGGTGCTCAGTATGTATTTATGAAATGAATGAGCCACCTTGCACGAAGGCTAATCAAAAATCTCAGTTGGAGATTAAAACAGAAAATGAAAACATAATTCAATACAGAAGAGTCAAACAATGAGAAAGACCTGAAGCTAAGCTTCCTCAAAAAATAAAATGGTGGTCTGCAAAGGAACCTTAAATCCTTCGAATTGATGCACATACTATTACAATTATATCAACTTGTGGCTTCCTATTAATACAGAAGCGCCTTGTAAAATATTAAGTAAATCTTGGCTGCATAATATGCTTTACAGGAAAAAAGAAACCACCTTAGATTTTTTTTTTTTTTTTTTTTTTGAATCTGAGGAGATGATTTTGAGGAGACAGAAGATAGCTTTCTCACAAAACCTTAGGCTGCCCAGGCTAGACTTGAATTCACAATCCTCGTCTCAGCCTCCCAGAGTGATAGATTACAGGTGTGCAATACCAGGGTTTCGATTCCTCATTCTTCTATGCGTGGGGAAAGGGTAGATATAGGAAAAAAACATACAGGTATCAACAAAGGAAAAAAAAAAAGAACAGCCAGAACACATACTGAAGGGTACCATTATTCTGATGCTGTACATGGGATTTAAAATACAAAAGAAAAAGGCATACCAAGAAACCAAGACATTTTAAAGTGAGACAATGATTGAAAAAGAAATATCTTCATTATATGATAAGCAAAAGCCATGTGTACTCTAAAGACCAGACTACTTAATGCAGGTTAGGAAGATTAAGGTATGAGCCTAGATTACCCTGTTACCACTGTGAAAAGGAAGATAAGCAACAGAAAGACAGCTTTTATTTCTGGAGACCAGATATGAAGTACTAACTATAATTCATTATGCGTAAGTTTAAGCTTAACTGGAATGAAATAAAAAATTCACTCTCCTTATACTTGCACATTAATGCTCCACATCTTGAGTATTAAAGACAACATGAAGACAAACTCTCCTTACTGCTCAGTGTTTACCAGCTCAGAAGGATCGATGGGGCTACGCTGACATTCTCAGGCACCACAGGAGCCCTTCTTAGGGACACACATTCCCATCTTCCAGCCACCCGCAGCCATTAATTCATGCATGCTTTTAAGACACTGTAACTGCAAACACCATATCACCATGATTTTTTTTTTCTTGCTCTGTTTTTTTTTGAGATATTGGGATTGAACCCAGAGCCTTCACACTGAACTACATATGCAGATTCTTTTATTTTAACTCAGGGCTTCAGTAAGTCAAATTTGTCTAAGCTGGGCTTCAACTTGGAATTGTCCTAACTCACCTCCCAGAGTAATGGGATTTTAGTATGTGCCACCAAACCACGGTGTCTTACAGCAGTGTAAACACTTCACTTGGGAAATGAAGACTGATAAGGGATCTTTGTTTTATTTTCTTAGACATAAATGCAACAAGACACTTGTATGTACATTATCTATGACTGAAGATAAGTATATACAGTCATTTAAATAAAATTTTTTCTGATTTAAAAATCACAAAAAAAGTAAAAGGTTTTTAGGACATATTTATTCAGTACTTCTGTATATAACAACAAGAAGGAGCCAAAAAAAAAACAAGGCTGCATAAGGGCCAGTGGTATAGCTCAGCAGTGCTTGTTTAGGGAAGCGCAGGGGCTAGGGCTCAATTCCTGGCCCCTCCTGCTGCACTGGCCCTGCTGGGGCACACTGAGCCAGAGATGGGAGTCCAGACCTGGTGGTGCGTGCCTGTAATCCCAGCACTTGGGAGGCAGGAAACAGGAGGATCACTATCAGTCAGGGCTACACAGTGAGACCCGGCACAAAAAAAAAAAAAAAAAAAAGCTGCACAGAAATTCAAACTGCTATACACAGCATTTGGCAAATAAGCTCCTAAAATTCAACATACTAGAAAGACTTAGTCACTTATTTCCTTCACACTTCTTGGCTTTAAGACACTTTTAAAAAAATGTAACATAGTCTATATATCCCTCATGTGACAAAAGATGCTACATTATTCTTCTTCACAAAGTCAATAGCAAATTCAAATTATCAGAATCTGTGTGCTAGGCAGGTTGCTACTAAAAAAGTAACGTGGATTATTCTGAACCTGCTCCTCCTTGTGTAGTAAGTCATTTTTACCAAATTATGCTGCTTTTCCATCTCTGAAACATTGTTAGTATTTGTTTACTATTTATTTTCCTCACTAGACAATAAATCCAACAGTAGTTAGACCTGACATGTCCCAAGGGGAGTCATTTTCTTTCTGGCATCTTATCTGTAAGTAATGAGGAACCTGAACAGAAGTTCCAAATAAAATGAAATAACTGTTATGATTCTGTGGTAACTAAGGTAACAGAAAATGCAAGATTCTAGCCACACTTCTGAAATATCCATGCAAGAATTACTGGTTTTCTTCTTCCTCCTCTTCCCCTTCCTCTTCCTTTTGTTTTTTGCAGTATCAGAGATCAAACTCTGGACCACACAGGCAGGCACTTATGCTGCTGAGCTATCTCCTTGGCCCATATCTTTTATTTATGTATGTGAATATGTATGTATGTACGTATGTATGTATATATGTACATATGTATGTATGTTATGGCTGGCTCAGCCTGCTCTGGGGGTGGGGCTGGTGCAGCATGTGGTGCTGGGGATTGAACCGTGGTCCTTGCAGTTGCCTAAGCAGGCACTTTAGACTGCTGAGCTATCTTGCCAACCCGGCTTTTTTCTTTTTTTTTCCGGAACCGGGATTGAACTCGGGTCCTTGCACTTGCCAGTCAAGTGCTTATTCTACAGAGTTATCTCCCCAGTCCTCACAACTCTTGCTGTGAGATTATATTTTGATTTTCTTGCATGACATACAAGGATGTATAGTTAAGCAAACTATTCACATGCCCAGGACATATTAAAAATCTCTTATTAAAAATTAAAATTATAGACACAGTCAAAGGAATATGCATAACTCTGAGAGCAAACATGGGAGGAGCTATTAAAAGTGCTCTCCAAAAAGATGACATTTTTTTCTTTTCTTTTTATTGCATTTAATAAGAAATAAGAATGTGACAAGATGACATTTGTTCTTTACATCATCAGTAATCTGATTCCCTTCGAAGGTAAAGTGTCTAAAAAACTTGATTTGGATTTTCACTCACAAAACTGAATACAGGCTGGGGAAAGAGTCAGACATTTCAAATAAAAATTAATGCTTTCCTTTTAGTACTAGTTTGGGGAGAACCAACAGCGGGGAAAGGTAGAATGAAATGATCTGAGCACTTTTCTGTCTTACGCCAAAACAGACAACACGCACACAGGAGCCGGTGACCTGACGCTCTTAGGTGAGCCTTCATTTTCAGACATGGTTGGAAAGCAGGACCCAATCCCTGGAGTACTGAGAGCCAAGATTGGATTTGTTTTTCCTATGGCTAATAAAACATTAACGGGGAAAAAAAAATGGATTAGGCCTCTACACTTTGTCACCCATGACCAAGCTTCTTCTCCAAGGAAGAAGGTGATTTTCCATGAAATTCAACTATTCTTTAGATATCAACAATGAAGAATTAACTGAATTACCCTGATGTATAAAAAGCTAAACTTAGACCAGCCCATTAAACATTTTCACCTAAAATATTAAAGTGAACCATTCTTTCAAATTCCTTTCAATGAATATGTTCGTTCTCCTTTTCTCTAAAACTTCCACAAAAGTCTATAAAAATACCCTAAAAATTGACTTACATGTAAAACTGAAGCAAAATTATAATCTGAAGAAAAAAAGAAAGTTCCAGCAATCAATTTAACGCAAACCCATCCATATATCACCCACTCTAGGGCACTGACTGCATATACCACTAACAAAAAGGCACTGCTAAATAGCTGTTAAATGCTATAGATTATTAGCCAAAATGTTTCTGAAATGTTAAAAAGTGAAAAAGGGGTTCAATAACTGACAATATTAGCTACAGGAGTCATAAATAAATGAAGAAATACATTCCTTGAGCTTATACTATGGAATCAACCTTGAGAATAAATGTCTTGTGACAGATTTGGCCCCTTCCATGGCAATTTCCCCTTGTTCTTCACTCAACTTTCAATCCACAGCCTATCCCTCTTTCAACCTCAGTTCGAGCCCTGATGCCTTCAGTAATGTCGCTGAAAAGGGAGCAGTATTTAGGACCACATGCAGTACTTGAAACAGCCCTTTTGTCTTCTCAAAACTCTTGTTAAGTCAGGAAATACTATAAGCTGAAAAGGAACGGGCTGTCCTGGTAACTATTACAGGATCCCAGGCAAACTGGAGAGATCTGCAAAAATTGCCTTCCTGCCTGGATGTTCAATCAGGCGTACCTTGGAATGCTGCTCATACACAGAGCTAACGTATAATCACCCTCATTACTTTGAATCCACTTTCTATAAACCACGCCAAATCCCTGAAGTAAAAGCTTTGGAACACTGTGGTGAGGGTAAATGTTATGGTTCAGCCAGTCACTGCTGGACATTTCACTTTTAGAGATTTCATGTATTGCCAAAAACAACTAGCATACCCGCCACTGGACACTTCTGGAGATTGTCCAGCTCATCACTAATGGAACTCACTCTTTATGCTAGTAAGCACCCATTAACCCCAACCTATCCAGTTAGCACCTTAATAAGCCTTATCTCGCACAAACATCTCTGGGTATTTTATTTAGTCTCTTGGGAAACTCCACTGGCCTGCACTGCGGATGAGCCACCTTCCTGGACCACCGCAGTGCAATTCTATGAATTCTTATGTGCAGTACCATTCTTATAACATTCTCTCGTTACTCTCTGGTGGCACTTTCCTTTCTGCATAAATGTGGCTAGGTTCACATTTCAACTACATTTCTCACATTTGCCTTTATCCTCTGCAGTTATCAAAATAACCTACTTAATAAAATCTATTGGTCAATGGAGGAGTCTAAAATCTGGAATGTTTCTGTGTAATAACCATGTAAACAACAGAACATATATGGATGCTATAATGAAAAAGAACAGCATTTATCTGTGATTTTTTCCATGAGAGTTCAGCTTTGTAGCAATTCAACTTTGTAAAGCTGTGATAAAAGCTCCTTCAGGTGAGTAATAAGGAAATTAATAGGTTTCAGGGTGTTATTTTTAAGTATAACTTTTAAAAAATAAAGAAAATTCTTATGAACAACAACAACAAAAAGAATCAATCATTCTTCATATAAATTTTATGCAAATAATTTAACACTAAAGTACAAAATTTTAACTTTTAAAAGATCTAAGTCCTGAAGACCACTAGCAATGAAAATTCTATGATCTTTTCGAGCATATTAAATTGTTGCTTAGCTACAGAGCATTTTAAGAATGTTATCTGCTATCAGCAGTCTAGGACAGAATGTGATAAACTGCAAATCTACCTAGAATCTTACCAACCTTAGAGAGAAAGAGGTCTGCACTTAGGACATAACAAACACACTAGTGGTTGAAAGCAATAATAGTAGAGACCAATACAGTTTCATAGGTGCTTGAGATCGAATAGGTATGAAATACTTCATTATAATTTCTAAGCACAGATATTTCCATACACTCATGTTAATGATGTCTTACAATGTGTGTCTGCACTGCCAATATAAGAAAGAAAATATAGTATGCACAAGCCAAAAAATCCACTTCTATTAACATAGTACAGGAAGCCTGCAAATTGTGAATGTGAAATATCTTATGAATTGCTAACCACCACTAAACGTTTTCTCAGTTACATTACATGCATAAATGTATATTAGCCCTTTTGAAATATTATCTATTTTTTTTATCCCTGTAAGTCCCGAAGTCATAGTTTAAAATTAAGTAGTCTTTCAAGTTTTTAGAAAAGGAAACAATAGACACAATCTATTTTCAGATTTATAAAACTCACTTCTGGTTAAGACTTTGGAATACCATGATATCAAATGTTCCTGTCATTCTAAGTCTTTAATTATAATTGCTATACTCATACAGAGTTTATGGTATAGAATGCTGATGAAATTTTTCAAAAAGAACTTAAGTTTCCAGCTCATCGAAATGCTGAAAACATCGTATATAGTTTGATGTAGATCCAAATTTGTAATATGTATGCTGCTTTATAGTTACTATTTAAGTTACACATAAACCATTTCACAATAAAGATTAAATAAAGATTTACATTGAAATAAAAATTTCACTTGGTTAAACTTAGCACCATGTTACATAATCATGATATTATGATAAGGACCATTTAAAGTTTTTTTTTAGTGCCTCTTATAGCTCACTAATCCCTCCTTTTTTCCCTTTCCCCTCACCACCTCCTCTTCATTTTTTTTAAATCTAGTTATAATCAAATCTTGGGATGAAAAGATTTGGTTACAAGCTTATACTTAAAAACTACATGTGAGACTTGCTTCTCAATCTAAAACTCAATTTACTGTGGTTCCCATAAACCTAAAAACCTGCACAGCTAGTATGGGCAGACTACCCTTTCTCCAAAAGGCTGACACCAAAAGTACTCCAGATTTTTTACTTACAAATAATATTTGCATAAACATGAGATATCTTAGGGACAGATCCCAAATCTAAATATAAGATTTATTTGTTTTATATATCACGGCCTGAAGTCATTTATATAATATTGTTAATAGCTATGTGCATGAAACAAAATTTCTTGGTGTAGAATCTACCATCTGTAGCAATGTATCCTGCACAACAAGTTTCAGATTCTCAAGTTAGGGATGCTCAACCTTTAGCCAGACCACTAGATCCACCTTTCAAACAACAGAAAAGACTTAAAGAGGAAGAGACCTAGAGAGGCAATGTTCATACCTGACAAGTAGACAGCCTAGAGCTCTTGCTAGCTAAGATACACAACCCCTGCTACATTAGAGTCTAAATGATACATCAATATACATACATACATACACATGCACGTGTGTGTGTGTGTGTGTGTGTACTTGATTCACAGGAAAGCTAAAAGATGTCATATTGCGAGCCAGGAACACAAAAAAATAGAACTGAAAGATTAATCTGCAGGTAAACAGAAGCAGTCAGTCAGGAAAGAATCAATGCAGGAACTGAAGTAGGACAGCATGCCAGGGCAAGGCCAGCCTCCTCCCTGCCTTGCTTCCCACTGCTTTCCAGGTAAGTGTGTACAGCAAGTCCTTCTATCTCATGAAGTGATCTGAATCTCTGCTCTGTGAGTCCAACCGAGTTGATTATTACAATTACTGCCAGTATTTCCCTCTTTATTGGTAGTAGATTCTGACTACTCAGTACCACTTTCTAAAATGGTTATAAGCCTCCTTTTCCTGTGATGCAGAACTCAGGTTTACATGAAGCTGCTAACACCCAACCAGTCCCCTCCCTCCTCAAAATACATATTCACACCCTCTTGCTGTCAGCGGGCTCTTAGGCGCCCCCACCTTCTCACACTAGCCCTGTGCTCTTTCAAGCTTTCCTTTTCCTACACACATTTTCACACTCTCCTACACTCACCCACACAAACAGGAGAAATGACTATGAAACCCATGCACAAGTTTTTTGGTACTTTCTGGTCACTGAGGCACAATACCTAACATCCACAACTTAAAGAAAGAAAGATTTCCTTTGGTTCACAATTTTAGAGGTTCTAGTCCACCATGCAAGGCACAGCGAGAGCAGCAGAGGATCATAGGATTGGGATCGGGAGGGAGACAGACCTGCCCAGGGACCCACCACCTCTGGCAAGGCTTCACCTTACAAACCACACTTAGCTATAAACTCATCAGTGGAGGAATCCATGAGAACCACACCCCCATGATTCAATCATCTCCACAAAGCCCCACCTACGTGCACATGGGGCTTTGGGAGAAACACCTAGATACAAACTGTAACAGCAAGGAATCTAAATATTCACTCCACCAGCTTTAATGGTTTCTTCAACACTGTATTAGTCTCCAAGTATGCCATCAAAAGTCTTCCCACGGATTTCATATTGGAGGTCAAGCTGCCAGGGCTACCGAGCAACACAGCAAGCACAGTCCTGAAGACACACTACTTGAGCCACACCACGCTTAGTACTCAGAACCACATCATTCTCTTTACTGAGTTTACAGTTCAAATTCTGAAGGAGTCCTTATATATCCTCTGGGAAACCTAAGTCAGAAATTCAGGGAAGACCACATGTTATGGTTTGATGGCCTCCAAAGCCTCATGCCCTCACACATGGGGCTTTTCTCAGGTGGGTGGATCTAGGGTTTGGGTTGCTGGGATCAAGGATGTGGTGCTGGCTGGGACTGATTCACAGTAAGGCTAGGATTAAGGGCTACCTGCCCTTAAGGTAAGACAGGATACAAAACAGCTGTGGCCTCTCTTGCCACTGGTCACTTTTCTGCTTTGCTACCTTCTGCCCACCACAAAGTGTTTTCTCTTCTGTGATGCCTCTCTGCCCCAGAGCCAGCCAACTAGAGACTGAAACCTCTACAAATTGTGAGCTAAATATTTTTTTTCTTCCTTTAACTCTCGGTGTTAGGTATTTTCTCTCAACAACAACAAAAAACTAAGATACCAAGGAACTCCTCATGTCTCTACCTATCTCCAGCAGCACAGGATGGACAACCAGACTTTTCTTAACCTTTTATTCCTAATCTTATAAACATAAAGTGAATAGTTAAAATCAAATTTTAAATCCAAAATTTAAAAAATTAACTTGTATCTTAAAACCTGTATTTTATTTATTACCTTTAATAAGAAACAACAAAGTATTATGAAAAGTAATAAGAACTAACAAAGTGACAGTTTCAAAACACGTAGTAGTACGTTCCCAATAACTGATACAATGCATATTGTTATTCCCATAGTAGTTATATAGAGCATAGGATGGAAACATGATAATTTTCCTAATCATTGTTGGCACAAAAATTTCTTCTCATTGAAGTAAGAGAAAGTAGTTGTATACATAGTCCAATATTCCATAATCGCAGTGGGTTATTGATAGAACTGGCAGTGTTAGAAGCTGCTGATTTAAGCCTTTTACAGCTCAGCATATGAATCTAGCTTTATGTTTTATGCCTCGTGATTAAACTTTTCTGCTGGGTGGTTAAGGGCAAGTTAAAGCAAGACCTGTATAACAAAACATGTGACTTTTATATCTCCCAAGGTCAGTCAAATTCCCTCAGGATTAACCTTGAAACCATGTATAGTGCTTTGCAGATCTGTTGTCAGTGTCAGCCGTCTGGTAGGTCATGGCCATTACTTGAACAGTTTGCTCTCTGTGAAAGCCTGAGAGAATGTTTTCTCTCTAGGTGACTCTCCTTAGGCACACTATACTTCATCTATCCTTTCCTCTAGCTCTATAATCTCCTTGAACACAAAATTTTATAGGATGTTACAGCACAGTTTCTCTTACGCCCTGAATCCTCACTGATCTTGAAGGGCTAGGGCCAAAATAGGGGTTATCCTTGTAGCCTTTCTTTTCCTCTAATTTTTGGTCTGCAAACTTACATTCTTAACCCTCCAGAAGAGAAACTTCGTGATACTATTACTCTATAACATAGGTACTTGAGCTTAACATCACTGTCTTTTAATTATAATTGATTCTTTTATCCTTCCCAAAGATCCCCTTAGAAAGTGAAAAAAAAAAAAAAAGGATCAGATCAGTCACTGCTCCAATTTAAAAATTTAAAAGCTTACAATACATTTTCCCAGTAAAATGGAATTTTCTGATGGGAGCCAAACACACACATTCAATAGCACTTCTAACAATTAAATTTATGTCTGCTTTATTTACTGTCTCTTTCCACTAGATACTTAGATACTACGAAAGCAAAACTCAGACTGCTTGTGACTGCAGCACCTGCCCATGGCAGGGGCTCTACGATTTCTCAAAAAATGCACATAAGGCATGTATGTATGCACTTGCTCTATAATCATTATCATTTCTCATTTAGTACTCATTATCAAGAAAACACTCTACTAGGTAGGTACCAAGTAGGCAGAAAGATTAGACATGAACTCAGTCCTCAAACATGGTTGGCCTCTGTTTGAACAAAGATCTTAATTTCTGGTGAAAATATGGGTACTCTACCTGGGAAAAAAATGTAAACAAATATGGAAGACTTTGCGTTATATTTCAAGGGGTATCTCAGATAAAAATTCCAGACATAAAGCCAGTGTACGTATTAAAAAATATTGTATTCTTTTTATTTTTTTTCTTCAGAGTGCTCCACTGTATAGTGCAGGCTGGCCTCAAACTAGATATCCTGGGCCAGCCAGATATGTCAACAGATTAAAGCACCTGCTTAGGCAGACTCAGGGACCGGGGTTCAATCCCCGGTGTGCCATGCCAGCCCCACCCAAGGGCATACTGAGACACTGAAAGAGACTGGGCGTGGTGGCATGCACCTATAATCCCAGCATCTGGGAGGCTGAAAACAGGAGGATCACTATGAGTCCAATCTGCGTAGTGAAACCCTGTGGACCCTATACTAAATACATTAAGGGGAAGTTCCAATACTTTCAGAAAGTAGTCACTAATTGGAAATCTTTACATTAAAAGACCATTGAAGAGGTGTGGCATGAACACACAAACCACTGCATATAAATACAGAATTTTTCAATGCATAAAACATAAGTCAGATAAGAAATTTCTCATTATTTAGAATTTCTCATTCTCATTCAAAAGGCCTCTGGGCTTTCACCATTTTTGTTGTTGTTGTCTGTCTGTTTTTTTCCGCCCCAAATCTAGCATCTTTTTAAAATCAGCTTGATTTAAGTGTTATGTAGTAATTGTGACTACTGATCAGTGAACTTTTAGAAAGTATCATTAATAACTAAAGGAAGTATCAGGCACTTCCACCTATATTCCCAAACTCTGCAAAGGCTTTCTCCTTGGGCTACAGGTTTCAGTCAAATCATCATTCTCCTCACAGCACTTTACAGCTTAAAAGGAAGTAACATCTCCCAAGACAACTTTGTCAGCTGAACCTACCAAGTGCCAACACATGACATTACATAATAAATGCATTTTTCCAATTGTAATAAAAATCTAATATTTCAAGTGAATAGAAACCCAAAATGTTCAATCCAATGAATTTCACTCTCTACTTTTCTAAAAGCAATCAATTAAACAGAAAGATGTCAGTTGCTATTGAGGAAAACTTCTGGCCTTTGGACAAAGACATAGACAAAGGCTGTACGAGTGCATAAGAAATATCTTAACTCTCTTGTTGCGGTGCTAGACTAAGCTGAGGTGCTTGCACAGTCTACACAAGTGCTCTACTACTGAGACTCTGAAACTCAGCCTAAAAATATTTTACAATGAAAATAGAACCCAGAAAATACTAAACGGAAGTTGATATTCCAGTAAAAACAACAATCTAATGCCAGAAGTAGAAGCAACCTTAGAACTTATTTCACTGCTCTCTTTTATTAAGTAAGTGAAGTCACGGCCAAATATGATCAATATATCAAGAATAAAGTTCAAATTTGATATAAAACAGATACAATTAGTATCAGTGCAGTGCGCTTTAAAAAATGAAAAAAAAATAAACATAAGTACTTACATTAAGAAGCAACTCATCTTTTGTTTTAAGAGGAAAATTCTTGTTGTCCTTTTCAACTTGTAAATCATCTTCTCCATCTGATAGCACAGGAGGCAGTGAAGCACAAGAGGAAGATGAGGAGGAGGAAGATGAGGAGGAAGAGGAAGAGCTTGAACTATCTGAATCTGTGTCACTGTGGGGGGAAAAATGTTAAAAACTTGGTCAAGCATTCCAATGTTATAATTATTCAACTAGGAAACATGTACTTTACCTTGTTTACTACTGCTGGTCTATTTAAAAAAAGGAACATTTCAAAGATTACTGTAACACTGGGGAAGTAGTCTTTGGCTCACCAGTAACACACTTTACTGCAGCCCAACATGCCTCAGTATAACAGAAAAGTCCAGGTGACACTAAACTGCCAATCATTTCTTCTGTTTTCAGGCAACCTGGAAATGCCTGCCTTACCAACTAGGTTGCTTGCTCTCTTTGGCCTCTGACTTCCCACAGAAGCCTAATTTGCTCCCCTACTTCAGTCAGTCGATTTCACATTGTTTTTGTTTGTCCTTGGCTTGCAGTATCGGGGATTGAACCAGGGCCCCATGCTAGCTAGGCAAGTGCTCTGGCACTAAGCTACATCCCCAGTCCTCGTTTAAAAGAACATAAGGTCTCAGTAAATTGCCTTGGTGTTAAATTTGTTTCTCCTAGTTCAGCCTCTGAGGCTGGAATAAGAGTCACAAGCCCCACCCCACTCAATCCTGCACCTGGACATAGCTAATCTCCACCCCTAAACCTGGGCAGCATAATTAACCTGCATGAATGACACACACAAATCTCACACTCCCAGTAAGCTAAAGACGAAACAGAGAGAAGGTGCATTCTCCTTTCTGAACTGCTTTGCCTTTGCTTAAGCTATTTGATTTCACAGCTCAGTTCTCAATCCAGTCACCCTGGTTGGAACCTTGACACATTAAGACAACTGCAGATATAGGTCAACGATAAATCTCTTCAAATTGGTAATCAGTAGTATTCCTTATCTCCTTTCTGTTGCTATTTCAGGCTCTCATTTGTTATCTGCTTTGTATACCAAATACCTGTATAATTAATATTGTAAATATTTTCTCCTCAGGATAATCACTTCATGCCACTGCTGTTACTTTAACTTTCTCACGACTTTTCTAATCATTTTATGCTCCTGTTGTACAAAAACTGTATCTGCCTGGATATTGAGAATATGAATTTCACAGATGCTATGATTAAAAGCATTGTGTTTATGTATGAGATTGTCCTCTGTGAGAATGAATGCTACAATATTTAAAGACAACGTGCCATGATGTCTGTAATGTTTCAAAGTGAAAAACTGTTAAATCACAGTTAATAACTGTACGGTTTGCACTGTTTTTTCCCATTGTTTATGAAGAAATACTGAAGCATAGGAACAGTTTAAAACTTTTTTTCCGTAAAATTCGACTTAGACCATTTGCAGTCAGGTTCCCAGTCACCTCCGTGAGCATCTCCATCGCTTCTCACACAGGGGCTATGTCTGGCATACAGGCTCGGATGCCTTCCTAATTCTTCTTGCACTTTCACTACCACATGCCATTGTCTACGCTATTTTCTTTGCCCAGAAAAATTCTGCTCTTCCTTATAGGCTCCAAACAAATAGTACCTTCTTCGAAAGGATCAGTTCCCCTCGTCCCAGAGCACTCTTCTGAACTACTACTACAGCCTGGCACTGTACTAGAACGTCTTGAAAACCATGCTGCAGGACCAAGAACCTGAAGCCAGAGAACCTGCACATGCATCAAAACATTGCCCAGTTAACTTAATCAGAAGGCTGCATCCCTTTCGCTTTCTCACACACCTGGCACCTTCTTCCATCACCCCGTCCAACACTAAACCATTCTCACTATATCCCAATCACTGCAGTGGAAACCGTGCGCAGGTCGCCTACACTTACTTCACTTTCCCAGGGAGATGGACACAGAAATCCAAGATGATCTTAGAATTGCCAATAAATCAAACTCACTTTATAGTTTGCTTACTTCTCCTGTCCAGCTATTCAGATTCTCTTTCTCTATTCGGGTCCTTTATCCTTTTCCATTCCCACTAATGGTTTGTTTCCCCTAAAACTCCTTAGTCCTAGTTATTTTATGTCTTCTTGCTCACCTAGTCAGTAACCCTCCCCTAACGTACCTGAGTATCTGTAATAAATGTTCAGTGTGGTTTCCTAACATTGCATATACTTGAGCTTATCCCACCAGAAGAAAGCAAGGTGCACTGGGTGGGGATGCGGTGGGGGTATTGTTATAATCCCTTTTCTATCCTTAAACTTATTCGGTTCAACAAGACTACATGCTAAACCAGATGGAAAAAAAAAAAAAGAAATTCAGACGATACAGAACTCTAAAGTCATAACCACAGAGAAATGCCAAACAGTACTCATAGAAACAGCCTTATCATTTCATTCTATATTGTAACTAAAAATTGTAGTAACTATACACAGAACTTTTCAGGCCACCCAATGTAGGAAAGCAGTGAGAGTCGAGGATCTCAAATGCAGAGTCACAACGTGCTTCTGCACCTGGGAATGCAGGCGCGGCAGGCGGCGCGTCCGCACGTGCGCCCGGGCGTCAGCGGCCCCTCCGCCCCCCGGGCCTCACCCCCACACCCGCTGGCTCCCTGCCCCGCGTCCCAAGCTCGCGGACACTCGACCTGTCCGAGTCGGAGTCCGAGTCCGAGTCGGAGGCCTCCAGGCGGCCCGGGCCCGCGCCGCAGCGCCCCCGGGACCCCACGTCAGGCAGCGGCGCGGGACTCCCACCCGCCTCGGCGCCCAGGGCGGGCTGCGCCGGCTGCTCCCCGCCGGGCTGGGCCCGCACGGCCCGCTCACTCTCTTCTTCGCTCGACCGCGGCCCCGGCGTAGGTGCCGAGTCCGGGGAAGGCACCGTCGGACCTTCGCCAACCCCAAAGCCGATGCCGTTGAACTTCAGGGTCTCCAGCTGAGCCGCGGCGGCCTCCACCACCTCCATCGAGCCGCGCCGGAGTCCGACAATGCCTCTCGTTTCTGGGCCTACCTACACCCACCCGTGGCGGACACAACCGCCTCCGCAGCGTGCGCGACAGCTTCTGAGCCGAACCTCCCGCGTTTACAGGCAACAACACGCGGAGCGGTAGCGAGACACGCCCCCGAAGCTGCCCGGGGCACTTCCGGGAGAGCGCGTGACGTAACGGGCGCGACGGCGGGACGGCGCCCAGTGGGCGGGGCGGAGCCGCGGGACTTTGCAAAGCCGGCTTCGGGAGGTCCTAGCTCCGCCCTCTTCGTGACAGACTGGGAACCAGTCTCACATCCTAAAGCCTGATCAGAGCAGGACTCTTCTATCGATGTGTCTGAGCCAGTTCTTGTGGATCCGCCCGTACACAGGGGACATACCCGAAGCGCTGTAGGTTCGGTATATCAGAATCCTGAACCTAATAGTCTTCAGAAGATTACTTCCACTACTTTCCTTGAAGTTAAGTGAGTTTCAGTTGATAGATCTATGGACAGAAAGTGCATTTACAAACCATCTACAAAAGTGAAGAAAAATCAAGCTCTTTCCTTTCTCCAAAGCACCGTGAGGGAGAGTAACGGTGGAATGTTGATGCTTCTCCATGTTATTTCCTATTTGACACAGCTTCATAGAAGTATGGGCTGCCACTAAAATGTATTAGCTTAACCTGGGAAACCAGTCTAAGTGTAAAGAGGGCGAGCAGAACGTTCTTACGAAGAGAAAGGCATCAGAATTTTCTGGTTTTGTTTAAGATCTAAAATTTGATTCGTTGGTCTCTCCAATAAGAGTTTAAAGCTCATTGGTACAGTTCACTCTGCCTGTGTTTGTCTCACGGACTGTGCTATTTTTTTTTTTTTTTTAAATATTCACTGGGAAGTTATTGTGAGTCACCCACTGCATTATATCTTACTTTAAATTCAGGTATAGTGGGCTTGTCCCTAAGTATCCAATGAGTGATTGGGCCCAACAACCCACAGATACCAAAATTTGAGGTTGCTCAAGTCCCTTATACAAATTAGATATAAGGATAGCATTTAAATGTAACCTGGGCCAACTCACCTGTATACTTTAAATCATCTCTAGATTATTTGTAATACCTGAAACAATGTAAATGCTAGTTAACAGTTGTTGTACTGTACTATTTAGAAAATGAAAAGTTTATGTTCAATATGAATGCAATTTAAACCGGTATACTTTCATTCAGTGGTTGGCTGAATCCATGAATGTGATATCTGAATACTGGTACATTGTCACTTAACAGGGTGCCACCACAGTGTACTGGGACGTGTGACCCTCACCTAGGGATATGCAAGAGCCAATGCTACCTCGACACAAATTTAACTTTCCCAAACTTTAAAACTCATTCAAAAAAAAAAAACTTAAATTTTGTTTAAGAAAGAAAATTTGGCAACTGAACTAGACTGAACACAAGTGTAAGACAGGAGAAGAGATCCCTAAACTCTGAGGCTGTCTCTGGTAGAGACTCTCCTGGTCAGTCGGTCATCAAGAGTCCCTGACTGTCTGGTCCAGGTCAATGCATGAACATCATCTGGTGGCTTCAGTCTCATTTTTGGCTCAAATAGAAACAAGAGAGAAGCAGCCCCTAGGAGAGGTAGGTAACTAAGATGACTTGAAATCACTGCTGCCTCAACACTGCAGAGTTACAAAAGTCTAATACTTAGTCTGGTTCCCTAAAGATAGCCATTAATTTGTTAACCCAAGAACATGGGAAAATTTGATGAAAATAGGATTATGTAATTTTCTTCTTCAAACCTTAATTTTTTAAGCATGTATGTATGTATGTATGTATGTCATGCCCAGCTCAGCCTTCCCTGGGGTGAGGCTGTTATGGGGGTGAGGCTGGAGCAGCATGTGGTATCAGGGATCCAACCGTGGTCCCTGCAGTTGCCTAAGCTTGCTTAAGTAGGTGCTTTAGACCGCTGAGCTATCTTGCAGGCCCAAGTCTTGTTTGATTTTTATGCTAGGATTTCACTATGTAGCTCAGGCTTGTCAAGTGCTAGGATTACAGGCATGAGCCACCACATCTTCAAACCTTGATCTTTGTAGTAGCACTTGGAATATAATCTAGATTCTCTCCTTTAGTTTTCAGAATTCTATTTAATCTTTATCTTCTACCTCCTTTATGCCCCATACTCAGTAGTCTGGATCTCCCTTCAGTGTATTAAATTCATTCTTGTGTACCATTTTCACTATCCCTTTTGTCTTCATAATAGCAAAATGCATTACTCATTTTATGCATGTTTCTACTCAGAGAAAGCTTTCCAGACTGGCCGTTATGTAGATTTCCCCATACTAATCACTTCCTAACTATTATCATTATTTTCTTTTTAATAGTGCTTTTGTTTATATGAACTTACATTTATTTGTTTCTCTATTGTTTCCAGTTTCCCGTGTAATTTAATTCTTTTCAACCTGGTATCTTTGTCTAATTCACAACTCTTTATTTAGTTACTAGACCCATAAAAAATCCTATAAATACATTTTGAATAGAAGAATGAGAGAAAAAATAAGAAAGCTGTAGCAGACCATCACAGTGTGGATTACACATAATACCTAAGATGATACCTAAGTTCTTCATTCAGTATAACATTAACTCCTTCAGTTTAAGTTAATCTAACAGTACCTAAGAGAAGCTACAGCTGCAGATTAGAGTCTTCTGTTAGATGGAGATTTTAGGATTTCAGTGTAAGAATAGCTG
This sequence comes from Capromys pilorides, assembly GCA_004027915.1. NCBI lineage: Eukaryota > Metazoa > Chordata > Mammalia > Rodentia > Capromyidae > Capromys > Capromys pilorides. The sequence goes on from PVKN010006218.1 coordinate 19,752, forward strand.
TGCCTATACCTAGTTTTGAAATAGGTCACTCTTTCACAATTGGTACTTTTCCTAAGTGCTTGAGTATTTCAAAATGTCCTGAATTTACCTCTAGCGCTTCCAGAGTCTATATGTCTACTGCATTATTTCTACCAGCTGCTAACCTTAACCTGAAATGTTCAGCATGAAGCTAAATTTAATAAAACTCTTTAATATAGTGGCTGAGTTTGGCTACTCACACCTATAACCCCAGTACTGTATTCAGGTTGCTGAGGCAGAAGGATCTCCACAAGTTCAAAGTTGGCTAGGGCTAGTGAGTTCCAGGCCAGTCTGGAATACATGGCAAGATTCTGTCTCAATAAATAGGTAAACTAATTAATTAAATTAGAGACTGAGTCATTCACAGGATCACTATTAAAATTAAGAGAGAATTTACTTTATAAAGTTTATCAGCTAAAGGATAAATCACATTTTAAACTAAACATGTAAAACAATATATTTTCAAGTACAAAAATAGTTTCAAAGGAAGTTATTTTAAAAATAACTTTGGAATTTGACGATTGTCCATATATATTAAGCAATGAGAAATTTTGCAAAGAATAAAAAAGAAGAAAGCCTTCTTTCTACCTAGTTCTCAAGGCCATTTTCATTGCTTTACAGTGCCATGCCCCCAACTCAAAACACAGTGGAGACAAGCAGCTTGGCATAGCAGAGGAAAGCACGAAAATGCAGAATCTGTATCCACTGCACACCTTCTACTTCAGAATCTTGTATTTCCGTTAACTCCTCATGTGGCTTAATGATTAAGAAACTTAGCCTTTGTGCCTAAGTGAAAAAGTACTCACATAATATTTGAAAGTCAAAATGTTCTTTTATAAAAGACTAGTTCAAGTTCTGGACAGTAAGCTTAACAGACTGAATGGATATCTCATTGTCTGTGGATACCTGCACTGGGACATCCTGCAAGGCCCTCACACTCCCAAGTCCAACACTGACCTCAGCTTGGCATGGTGGCACATGCCTGTAATCCCAGTATTGGGAAGACTAGAACAAGAAGATCACTGTGGGTTCTTTAAGCCAGGTTAGAATATAAGATAAGTTCAAGGCCAGCTTGGAATACATAGACCCTTGACTTAGAAAAAATAAATAAATAAAAACTGACCTCAACATCTATTTATGGCTGATAGCTAGTGTTCCTTAACAGTCTCAGGTAGTCATGGGTTGGACATTTCAGAGGTAACTGGATTTAGGATGCATGAATGTGAATTAAGAATGTGATGCTGGGATTAAGGGTGTGGATAATAGAAGCCCCACCCTGGATGTGGATGGCCCTGATAAATAGACTTGTAGCCTGGATGGAATATAAAGGGACAGAAAGAGAGTATAGGCTGCTGCTGCTGCTGCTTTGCTGCCTCTTGCCTACCTTGCCTTGGGCAGTTTCTCCCCTTTGATGTCTCTCTGCCATGATGCCTTGCCTTGGGCAGTTTCTCCCCTTTGATGTCTCTCTGCCATGATGCCCTGCCTTGGAACCAACTGGCAGCTCTACAAACTGTGAGCTGAAATGGACCTTTCCTACTTTAACTTGGGATGCTGGATATTGTGTGTTGTCAACAAGAAAGTAACTAAGATAACATGCTTTATTCTAATTCACCATCTTTATTCTCTACTTTGATAACTCCATCAACATCTACCTAGTCACTTACCTATACTAAGTTCCAGCTTCACCAATTTGCTGAAATTTAGTTCAAGTTACTTAGTTTTTTCTGATAGTTGTTCACTGTTTCAATAAATAACTATTAGGCGCAAAGTTTATATCAGGCACTGTTCTTGATATTGAAAATAAAAGGAAACAACAAAACAAAGAGCCTTTGAGCTCATATTGTCATCAGACAGAACCCAAAGAGGTCCCCCGCAATGACTGTGGAGTCCTCAACTTGTCTGGCTGAGTAGGTTCTTGTCTTGTCTCATGGAGAAGAATTTCAGAGTGTGTCAGTGTGAGGCACATCAGATTCATAAGCAGATATATAAAGGAAAGAAGGACAGGAAAGGACTCTAGCTTGAGCAACTGAAGATCCTCACACTGATGCAGGGGTGCAAACTGACCTGCTCACTGAGAGCAGAATGCCAACCTGCACTGATTAGCTGAAGTGGGCCCAGGTGGTAGGCAGCATCTCAGTGTTGGTCCTGGATGAGTAGCTCCAAAGGAATTCTTGTGGCTGGAGAGACAATTCAGTGCCTATAATATGATCCTTCTTGTTCAGGAGCAGAGCTGCCACGGTTCCCACAGGGTGACTTTCTGCTGGGACATAGGTGGTTTCCTCATAGGGTCTCTACAAGGCTCTGTCTCTCCTGAAATCCAAGGTGATTATAGATTTAGAGAATTTTTTGGAGAGTCGTCTTAGTTACTCTTCTCTCATTGCAAGGTCAAATACCCAACACTCAAATGAAGGAAGGAAAGGTTTATTTAGTTCACAGTTACTAGAGATTTCAATCCATGCTTCGCTGGATCCAAGCAAAGAGGCATAATGCAGAGGCTAGCAGTTCATGGCAATAGAACAGCAACAAAATGATGACAAAGGCAACTAACCAATCAGGGCAGCAGAGCAACAGCCAGAGTCTGTCTCTCTTTTATATTACATCAGGCTCTCTGCCTTAGCCTATCCACCTCAGGCCACACCCATAATTCCCAGCAGCACTCAGACCCATAGTCTCATAAGTACTACAACACATAATCCCAGTGGATCATGAGTCAAGTCCCAAACTCTGTAAGTCCCCATCCTATGATTGCATGAGGCTATGGAGGGACAACTAGACACAAAACATAACAAGAGTGGAATGGCACAGTTGTGAAAACGGGCAATTAGATATCCTTGCAGACCCTTAAAATAAGGGCTTTTATAGAAATGTCACTTCATATACTGTTTGCTTTGGTCTTCCAAAGATTTTTGAATTTGAAAAATTGCATAGATGACACACTGATGTATCTTGGCTTACTTTTATATTTAAAAATACAGACAAACGCGTTCAGTTCAGTTAGAAGACTGTAATGTCCTTGCTAAATGACAATAAGCAGATCTAATACCACACGATGATTAGAAGAAAGTTTTAAGACTGTTCACAGTTTCTGTTCGTATTTTCATGGACTGCAGCAACAAGGGAAGTAAAGGTCTGATTTTAATCACTGTGGACATACAATGGGGAAATGAGAGGCCTAAGTCCTATTTCTGACCCAAACATTTTAGTGGCCATCTTTAAGAATGTGGACAACAAGAATAGGAACAAATATAAGTGCCAAGAAGGAGTTTGTTGTTAAAGGGAATATCCATATCACACTCTCTATGTGTCCACCCATTACTCTGGAATGAAGAGTGCAAAAGTAACACCCTTAACTTCTTGGTTTCCTCTAACACTCAGCTGGGCAAGAGTGACTTACCTGACTACTGAAGTTGGAGAAAAAAACATCATATGTTTGGCCAATACTCTTTGGGTATACCTTAAGTTCTTTCCACTGGAAGGGAGGGCACATTCTGAGTTATGCTCCATTGTGCAGTAATAATAGAGAATTATCTATTTTTTTTTTAACCTAAAAGGAAAATATCTAAACTACATTTTCCATTGCGAGGCACTATTCTAAGCACCACATAAATTTATCTACTTCTCTCCACAGAACTTTAGATACAATCAGTACCTCCACTTTACAATAAAGCAATGAGGCTCACAAAGGTTTGAATGTCCCCCAGTTACGCAGCTGATCCATGTTTCTGTGTTCCTCTACAGCACATAAGTTTCTGACACAGTAACTGAATATGCAGCACCAAATCTCAAAAGTCAATTTTCCTGGAGTTCTAAAACCAGATTGTCTAGTGAAATTTATCAGTAATTATTTAGCTTTTTTCCCCATCGAGCTGTCTCTTGATTCTTATTCTTACAGCTCTGAATTCTGGTGGAATAAAAGAATACAGGCACCCCAAAAATTCATCACATAAGGGCAGAAGAGTTTAAGAAGAATGGAATGCACATCAAATGAGTTTTCAGTGCTGAATGCCAAAACATCACCCCTTCAAAAACATGTGACCCACACAAATATCACAATATCCAAAGAAGACATTTCAAACCACTACTATCCTATTAAAACTTTGGCAATCATGTCATGGTCTGTATCTATGCTGCCCAATTCAGGAATAACTGGCAACACTTAGCTTTGGAAAACTTGGAATGTGGCTAAGGAAGCTGAGAAATCAAAGTATACTCTTTATTTTATTTATATTATTTTAACAAGAAATAACAATATGATAGTTTTAAACCATGTTAGTAGTGCATTCACAATAATTGACACATTGCATATTGTTGTCCTCATAGTAGTTATACAGAGGACAGGGTGTAGACTTGATAACCTTTCTAATCCATATTAAGGAGAGGAAAAAAAAGTATTCTCTTTGTACAAAGAGAGAGTAGTTGTACACATAGTCCAATGTTCCATAATTGCAATGGGTTACTGGTAAAACTGGCAATGTTGGAGTCTGTTGGTTTAGGCATCTTACAGCTCATCATACAAGGTGTTTTATGCTTCATAATTAAGCTTTTCTGCTGGGTGATCAAGGGCAAGTTAAGGCCAGACCTGTATAACAAAACATTCACCTTTTGTATCTTCCAGGGTCAAATTCCCTCAGGATTAACTTTGGAACCATGTACAATGCTTTGTAGAGCTGCTGCCAATGTCAGCCATCGGGACGAGTCATGGCCATTGCTTGACCAGTGTGCTCTCTGTGAAAGCCTGAGAGAGTGTCCTCTCTCTAGATGACTCTCTTTAGGCACACTATACTTCATTTATCCCTTGCCTATGAAGTCCCTTAATCTCCTTGAACAGAAAATTTGGGAAACCTCTGAGTTATACGATGTTACGGCACAGGTTCTCTTATGTCCCGAGTCCTCACGGACCTTGAAGGGCTAGGGCCAAAATGTTGGCTATCCTCATAGCCCTTCTTTTTCTCCAATTTTTTGTCTGTTAACTTATATTCTCAACCCTCCATCAGAGAAGCTTCATGATACTATTACTCTGTAACATAGGTAATTGAGCTTAACATCACTGTCTTTCTGAGTATCAAACATCAGACTTATCTTGCAATTGGTATTTTCTGTCAATCACTGCTGTTCTAATAAATCTCTTTAGAATGTGATAAAAGCATTTAGACATTATTACACAGACATTTAGAAATCCAAGGATGTACAAAATTGTAGCCTGTCAAGCCTGTGGCATTTTGCCTAGTCTCTTACTCTCACTTAACACCTTTTTTGTTTTCTTGTTAACCAACTATTTACTTGAGAGTATAGCAGTAACTGAGTTTACAGTAGAAGCAGTACACATCTTAAAGACCAGAAGAACATGCATTCCAAACATAGTTCCAGTGTTGCACACTGCTATCATCAGTGTGAAAAACCTTTTGAAGGTTCCTAGGACCAATATTGAATTCATCCTGTGTACATAAGTGTATGGTTTTTCTCCTGCTATGTTTCCTCTCTTTTCTGCTTCCAGTCACTTTGTTGTTTAATCCATAAGTCTTTGATTTCCATTCAGCTGTGTTATGACTTTCGATTTTTATTTTCTTCATTAGATTTCTTACACTAGGGAGAGTATACAATATTTGCACATGTAGGTCTGTTTTATTTCACTTATGAGTATATGTTCAATATACATCCATTTATATATGAAGTCTTCCAGTTTATCATTCTTTATAGCTGAGTAATATTCCATTGTATAAAAATACCACATCTTTTTCAATCATTCTTTAAATGATGGGCATTTTGGTGGTTTCCAAGATTTGGCTATTACAAATTGGGCTGCTATAAACATAGATGCACAGATATCGCTCTGGTATGATGTTTTCAGTTCTTCTGGGAAAATTCCCAGTAGAGGGGTAGCTGGATTGAATGGGATTTGCAGTTCTAGTTTTTTAAGAAGCCTCCACACCACTTTCCATTATGGTTGCACCAATCTGCATTCCAACCAGCAGTGGTGAAGTGTTCCCTTTTCCCCACAGCCTCTCCAATATTTGTTGTTGGTTGATTTCTTTATGATAGCCACTCATTCTGGAGTGAGATGGTATCTCCATGTTGTTTTAATTTGCATTTCACGTATGGCTAGTAATGTGAAGCATTTCTTCATATACTTATAGGCTTGCTAAGTTTCTTTCTCAGACAAGTGTTTGTTCATCTTGGATGCCCATTTCTGGATTGGGTCTTTGAATTTTGGGACCCTAATGTTTTTTTTTCTTTACAAATTCTATATAGAAGACCTTTGTCTGAATACTTATTAGTTAAAATCTCAAATTTTGTGGGTTGACTTTTCACTTAGCTGGTAATTTCTTTTAATGTGAAAAAACTTCTTAGCCAGAAGACGTCCATTTGTTGATGCTTTCAAGTGTTAAACATGCATTTTGATTTTTGTCCGTGAGCTTTTTAGCTACCCTGATGTCTTCAAGATTTTCTCCCACTTTCGCTTCCAGGAGATTTAATGTTTCTCTTTTAATATTTAGATCTTTAATCCATTTTGACCTTAGTTTAGTGCATGGTGATAGACTTGGGTCAAGTTTTAATTTTTGACATGTAGAGAGCCAGTTTTTCCAGCACCATTTGTTAAAGAGGCTATCTTTCTTCTGGTAAGCATATTTGACCCCTTTGTAGAAGATAAGGTGGCTGAGTGTCTTTGTATTTGCTTCTGCATCTGCTAATCTATTCCACTGATCCTCATGTCTATTTTTTTGCCAATACCATGCTGATTTTATTATTGTAGCTTTGTAGTATAACTTTAGGTAGGGAATTATAATGCTCCTGCCTTACCTTTGTTGCCCAGAATTGTCCTTGCAATTCTGAGTCTTTTTTGTTGCCAAATAAATTTTAGGAATGATTTCTCCAGATCTGTGAGGTATGTTCATGGTATTTTGATAGGAATTGCATTAAATCTGTATAACAATTTAAGGAGTGTGGTGATCTTCACAATGTTGGTTCTTCCTATCTAGGAGCAGGGAATATCTTTCCATTTTCTGAAATCTTCCAGGATCTCTGTTTTCAGAGTATTGTAGTTTTCATTGAAAAGATCTTATTTTTTCTTAGGTTAATTCCTAAGTATTTCATTTTCTTCTGTGCTACAATAAAAGGTACTGTTTCTCTAATTTCTCTCTCATGTGCTTGTTGTCTGTGTAGAGGAAAGCTATCGACTTTTGTGTGTTTACTTTGTAACCTGCTGTGCTACTCAATTTGTGTATTAATTCTAGTAGCTTCTTGGTGGAGTTTTTTGGGTCTTCCAAGTAGATTATCATGTCATCTGCAAATAGTGATAGTTTTACTTCTTCTTTACCTATACTTATTCCTTTTGTTTCTCTTTCTTGTCTAATGGCTGTAGCTAATGATTCCAGAACTATATTGAAAAGGAGTGATGATAGAAGACATCCTTGTCTTGTACCGGTTTTGAGAGTAAAAGACTTCAATTTTTCCCCATTTAGAATTATGTTAGCTGTTGGATTGTCATAGATAGCTTTTATCATGTTGAGGTAAAGGTTCTCTATTCCAATTTTCTGTAGGACTTTGAACATGAATGAGTGTTGAACTTTGTCAAAGGCCTTTTCTACAACAATTGAGCCAATCATGTGATTTTTGGTTTTGGCTCTATTGATATAATGTATTGCATTTATATATTTGTGTATATTGAACCATCCTTGCATCCCTGGGATGAATCCTACCTGGTCATGGTGTATAATTTTCTTGATGATTTGTTGTATTCTGTTGGTGAGGATTTTATTGAGGATTTTTGCATTTATGTTCATGAGAGAAATTGGCCTGTAGTTCTCTTTTTTAGTTGTATCTCTCTCTGATTTTTGTATCAGTGTAATACTTGCTTGCAGGAATGATTTTGGAAGGATTGCTTTCTTTTCAATTTCACTGAAGAGATTGAGGAGTATTGGGATCATGTCTTCTATAAATTTCTTGTAGAATTCAGCGGTGAATCCATCAGGTCCCGGACTTTTCTTTGTCAGCAGGCCTTTTATTACATTTCGTATTTCACTGGCTATTATTGGGTTACTGAGATTACTTATATCTTCTTGATTCAGTTTTGGTAATTTGTACTTTTGTAGGAATCTGTCTATTTCCTCTGTGTCTTCAATTTTGTGAGAGTAATGATTCTCAAAGTAGCTATCTATGATCCTCTGAATCTCTGCTGGGTCTGTAGTACTTTCACCCTTTTCATTCCTTATTGCTTGAATTTGAGTCCTTTCTTTCCTCTTTTTGATGAGGTTAACTAGGGGCTTATCAATTTTGTTTAATCTTTCAAAGAACCAGCTTTTTGATTCATTAATTCTTTGTACTGTTTTCTTTGTCTGAATTGAATTAATCTCTGCTGTTATCTTTATAATTTCCCACTGTCTTTGGGCTTTGGATTTTGTTTGCTCTTCCATTCCTAGTTAGTTTAGGTGCTGCATGAGAGTATTTATTTGTTCCCATTCTGTTTTGTTAATGTGTGAGTTCAAAGCTATAAATTTCTCACTAAGAACTGCTTTCATTGCATCCCATAAATTCCGGTAGGTTGTGTTTGAGTTTTCATTAAATTCTAGATATTGTTTCATTTGTTGTTTAATTTCATCTGTAATCCACTGGTTGCTGAGAAGAGTGTTATTTAATTTCCATGTATTTCTGGAGTTCTTATGGTTTCTTTGGCCATTTATTTCTAATTTCGTTGCCCTGTGGCATGGGATAATTTCTGTTTTCTTGCATATACTTGAGCATGACCTGTGGACTAATATGTGGTCTATTTTATCAAATGTCCCATGTGCAGCTGAAAAAAATGTGTATTCTGAAGTAGTTGGGTGGAACACTCTGTGTATGTCCACTAAGTCCAGTTGTTCCATGTTCTGTTTCAGTTCTGATAATTCTTTGCTAATTTTTTGCCTGCTTGACCTATTTTTTTTTGGATGGGAGGGTGTAAGATTTTAGCATTGGATATTAGATTTTTCATGTCCATTAAGGTTTGTCTTATATAACTTGCTGCTCCCATGTTGGATGCATACATATTTATGAGTGTTGCCTCTTCATCCCGAATATTTCCTCTAACCAGTATGTAGTGGCCTTCTTTGTTTTGTTTGATCAATCCTGGTTTGAAGTTTAGACTGTCTGCAAACAGGATTGCTACCCCTGGTTTTTTCTTGAGCTACTGGAGCATGTAGTATTGTTTTTCATCCTTTAACTTTTAGCCTATGGATTTCTTTATGAGTTAAGTGTGTTTCT
>PVKN010006219.1:0-29002 GCA_004027915.1 Capromys pilorides
GAAATCTGTTAACATACGAATCTTTTAACACAGACATGATTAAAAGTAATTTAGAAAAAAAAAATACAGACATGGTTTTAGTCACTATCCCATTTCCACCAAAAAAAGTAAATAAATAAATAAGATAAAGTACATAGTTATGAGCTTTCTTATAGAACTATACTTGGAATATCCAGTTACAAACAAAGTAATGAATACATGAGCAGGTAGTCATGTTTCATTAAAATTCTAACTGTATAAATGTAGCTCTGCCCTCTTGAGAAAATTCAGTTTAACAGTTGAGATCTTTTTATCTTCAAATTATCTTCTGGTAATGAGAATGATATAATCTCACATTAATTCCCTATTTCCACAACCTTAGAAAATAGGCACTTCTAATCAGGTACTAAAAGAGTGAGAGACAAAGTTAAATCATTAACATACTTACCGGTTTAATTCGAAGCTGATCACCCACCACCTCAAGAATGGCATGTCTTCTGGATATTCTCTTGTCTGTTATCTAAAGGGAAAAAAGGCTAAATTTCAAATACAGACACCTCCTTAAAAAATAAAACAGGGCTGGCTGTGTGTGTGGTAGAGCTCTTGCCTGGCATGTACAAGGCCCTGGGTTTGATCGCCAGCAACACAAAACAAGCAAGCAAAAAACCAATTAAAATCCTCAGCAATGTTTCTGAAATCAGTAGGCTAGATATACAATAGCATTCATTTAACAACTCTATATTGAAATGATTGTTCTCATTTAAAAGATAAGGAAGCAGGGAAGAGCTCAGCAGCACAGTGCTTACCTGGTGAGTATGAGGTTGTGAGTTTGATTTGTAGTACCAAAAAACAAACAAAGCCAACAAACAAAAAGGATAATGAATAATGTACCTTTAGGAAAGAGTTACTGAGTTGAGAAGGACAGGAGAGGGAGGTAGGGAAGAAACCTATCTATGTATGTAAACAGCATGGTTTGGACAACTATCCTGTGGATTTCTGCTGGTCTATAGAGAAGCAGGTAATGCTTAATTTGTTTTGTCTCCTTTTTTCAACTGTTTCTCCTTTTTCTCCTCTTAACTTCTTATATATTTCTTTTAGCCTTTCTTCTAATTTTGCATGTATATATCTGGTAATATGAATATCCAGTTAGAAGACAACACTATGCATTATAACACAGTGAAATGTGTATTACTTTGTGCTAAGTGAAATTCTGTATCACTTGTAATTTATCTGTTTTAATATTATTTTGTATTCTCTTTATAAAATAAAATTTTAAAAAGATAATGAAACAACACAGAGATGAAGAGACTTGTCCAAAGACAGTGGAGCCCTGCCCACAGGGCAGGCTGAGACAGGGATTGAGACTAGGCATGATGGCATGCGCCTGTAATCCCAGCACTCGGGAGGCTGAAAACAGGAGAATAACTGTAGTGAGATCCTGTGGACCCTGCCCTAAATATAAGAAAAAAAAAAAAAAAGACAAACAGTGGAAATTCTTATCAACGAAACTCTCACATGAGAAAAAAGTCTATATAACCTGTACTATTAGCAAATATTTAAAAGACAAATATTTTACAAAGATGCTCTGGCAAGTGTAAAGAGTATGGCTTCAGGATCTGAGGTTAGACAAAGACAGTTTAGGCAAAACTGTAGTTCAGCTCTCAGGCCATCCATAGTCATTAAGAAAACAGAAGGTCAGAAGGGAAAGTAGAAAAACCCAAATATTTATAGTAAATAAAGAGATTGGTACATATACATGACTAAAATTACACACACACAAACACATACACACACACACACACACACACACACACACTGCAGATATCAGAAACTACAGTGAATGGGTATATATACATATATATATATATATATATATATATATGTAAATTTTATTACATTGCAGACACTTTGCCATTAATTCCATCTCAGAATACTCCTCCTCATGTCCAGTAAATGTATCCCATCATTCTTGACACTTCCCAAAGCAATTCTGGAAGCTTACTTTCATGTCTTCATGACAAGTGAGCAAAAGTACAATGATACTCCTGGCAAGTATCACCCAATGGAAAAGCAGGCTCATAAAGACATGTTGTATTCTTTTCTACCTTATTCACCAAATCTAGCACAGTGCAGCTTTTCGTTCTTCCCCAAATCAGAAAAACCATGAAAAGTAATGTTTTGATTTGATTCAAGACACTGACAGTACAGCTAAAGACCAGGACTTCTAGAACCACTTCAGAAACTGGCAAGAATTACAGTTAAGCATGTTCAAAGCAAGGGGCAATATTGTGAGCAGCATTAATGGCAATGTCTCTTTTGCTGTATTATATTTTTAAAAATTTTTTGAACATTAACTTTATTTTTATCATACCTCATTTCTGCTTATTCATGTCCAACAATATTCTACTCATGTTCTTAATCATTTTTGCAGAACAAAGTTCAAAAATTATGAACACTTTAAATGCTGAAAATTATCATTAATCCTTTCCACTTCACTGTAAGCACATTAGCTATAATTAAGATTAATTTATTTATAGCTAATTTATAACAAAATATTTTAAGCACCAAATGACTTATCACCCTAATTATACAACCCATCTCTTGACTATATCACTACCTAATACTTGAACTCTGGCATTATCCACAGCAGGACTAAAATTATCTGTAAAAACAAACTACAGAAATGCATAAGCACAATTAAATCCATTAGTTCCACAAAATCTTGCAAAACTGTGAAAATGCCAGAAGTCAATATTCATTTTTTTCAACATCAAACAACTGTTCCACACTTAAAAGTTATGACTACAATACAAATAGTGCCATTAAGTATCACAACAAAGAGAATTTTAGGAAAATGGTAGAGTGGTAAGCAGCAACAAATTCACCTCTCCAAAATCTGAATTTCAGACACTGGAAAACAATAATTTAAAAGAAGGAAAGAGGTGGGCCACCAGGACACATGAAGAATCTGACAGGACAACTGAAACCTATAGAGAACTTGCCTGAATAAGCCAATAAATCAGTGACATTGAAGTAGTTTTTTAAGAAGTATCAACTAAAAAGGACCATCCTGATAGCTAAGCAGAATAAAGCACCTTCTGAGGCAGAGTGCAGTGGCAGGGGTTAGATCGCTGGCATGCCAGGCTGGCCCCATTCCTGGGGCACACTGAGACACCAAGTGAGACTGGACATGGTGGCATGCACCTGTATCCCAGCTCTTGGGAGACTGAAAACAGGCGAATTATTATGAGTCCAGTCAACATAGTAAGACATTGTAAACCCTGTACCAAATACATTAAAAAATATATATATATCAACTAAGTAAAGCTCAAGTCCTGATGAATTCACCACTGAATTCTAACATTAGAGAAGATCTAATGCCCGTACTCCTCAAATTTTATATATATACATATATATATAATATATATACATATATATATATGTATATATATATATTTGATACAGAGTCTCACTACACAATGTGACCCTCTTGTTTTCAGCCTCCCCAGTGTTGGGATTACAAGCGTGCACCATCATGCCCAATCTAGGTGGCCAGCTCAGCACTACCAAGAGTGGGGCTGGCACCATATGTGATGCCAGGGATCAAACCCTTGTTCCAGTGTTTGCCTAAATAGGCATTTAGTCCACTGAGCTATTTCGCCAACTCGAAAACTCTTTAATGAAACTGAAAGGGAAGCAGTACCACCACCACCCCAAGAGTCATTCTTAGAAGCAAGCATTACCATAATCACAAAATGAGAAAACATCCCAACCAAAAAAAGAACAAACCAATCTCTTTAATAAACACAGATGTAAAACTCCTCAATAAGATGTTGGTAAACAGTATGCATCAAATCATTTAAAAGATCTTATATCATGACCAAGTAAGATCCTGTCCAGGGATGCAGGGATCGTTCAATAAATCAGTATATGTAATATATCACATAAACAGAACCAAGGACAAAAATCATCTGGTTGCTTCAATAGAAGTAAAAAAAGCATTTGACAAAACACAATATTAAATGCCAATATCGTATTAAATGAAGAGAAGATAAAAGCTTCCCCTCTAAAATCAGGAACAAAAAGGGCCGGCCAAATAGCTCAATGGATTAAAGCACCTACAAGCAGGCACAGGGGCTGCAGAACACCCTGTAGACCCTGAACATCCTGAACACCCTGTAGACCCTTTCCTAAAATGCAAAAAAAAAAAAAACAAATGAAATCAGGAACAAGAAAAGGATGTCCAGTATCACCACTTCTATTTAATATAGTTCTTGAGACATTAACTAGAGTAATAAGACATGAGAAAGAAAAGGGATATGGATAGGGAAAGATGAAATTAAATTATCACTATTTGTTAATGACATGATCTTCTACACAGAAGACCCCCATAAACTCCATCTAAAGTCTCTTAGAACTAATATCCAAATGCAGCAGTATAGCAGTATACAAAATCAACACTGAAAAGTTATTAATGTTATTACAAATAATAAACTCATTGAGAGGGAAACTAGCAATAGCATCAAGAAAAATGAAATACTTAGGAATTAACCTAATCAAGGAAGTCAAAGACCTCTGCAACTACAGTATTCTGAAAAAGGAGATTGAAGAAGACATCAGAAAATGGAGAGAGAGCCCCTCAGCCTGGATAAGCAAAATGAATATAGTCTAAATACTACAAAAGTACTACATAGATTTAAGGTCAGACAAATCAAAATAATGATAAATATACTTTAAGGAACCAGAGAAAACAATTCTAAAATTCATACGGAACCAGAAAAGACCTAGAATAACAAAGCAATTCTGGACAACCAGAGCAAGACAGCAGACATCACAATCCCAGACCAAAAAAAGGAAAAGGAAAAGGAAAAGAAAGGAAAGTACTTATGGATCAACAGAACTGAATAGAGTATCTTGCAATAACTCCAGGCACACTCAATTATGTTACTTTTGATGAAAGCAGCAACTTCCTTTGCTGGAGAGAAAATAACCTCTTTAACAAATGATGCTGGGAAAACTGGCTACTTATACGCCAAAGGTTGAACCTAGGACCCATATTTTTACCTTGACTAAATAAAACCAAAGTGGATAAAAGATCTAAGCATAAGGACAAAAACACTCAATCTTCTAGAAGACAAAACAGGTAAAGCTCTTGAACACATAGGTGCATGCAAAGACTTTCTGAAAAAAAAGAAAAACATCAGTTGTACAAAAACACTAACAATCAACAAACAGGATCACATCAAATTAAAAAGTTTTCACACAGCAAAGGAAATCATTAACAAAGCAAAGAGATAACCTACAGAGTGAAAATAAATGTTTTCCAGCTACTCCTCAGACAAAGGACCAATAACTAGAATACAAAAAGCAAAACAATTAGCCCTCTCCCAATTTAGAAGCTTCATTAAAAATGGGCTTCTGAAATGACATTTCTCAGATGAAGAAATACAAATGGCCAATAAATACATGAAAATCTGTTCAATGTAACTGAATATTTGAGAAATGTAAATTAAGACAACACTGAGATTTCATATCACTCAGAAAGAATGGCTACCATCAAGAAATCGACCAATAACAAATGTTGGCGAGGTTGTTGTCACCGGGGACTGTAAGCTCATATAGCCACTGTGGAAATCACTATGAAGAATCCTCAAAAAATGAAAAGTAGAAATTCCATTTAACCCTTCTAGATATTATCCCAAGAGAGTTAAAGACATCATAGCACATATATGCATATCCATGTTTACAGCAGCACAACTGATAATAGCTAAATCTTCAAACAACCTATATGTCCATCAGTGAATAAGTGGATTTTTTAAAACGAGGTATTTATAGACAATAGAGTACTACATACTCTGCCACAGAAAAGGATGAATTTGAGTCACTTATAGGAAAATGGATGCCACTCAAGACCATATGTTAAGTAACTCAGATACACGTGGTTAAATATCACATTTTAAATATCAGATAATAAGAAGAGGAAAAAAGTATTGTAATTCAGTGCAGACAATGTCATCTAAAAGTGTACCTTAACTTAGTACAATTAGTACAACTGTCTTACATATTTTATATATTCTTTGACCTATTAAGTCTGGTTTTCAATCCATATATATGATAATTAATTTTACATAGTCTTAAAAGAAAAATAAATGAGTTTGATGCAGGAAAAGTAAAAAGTGGGTAGAGTGATGGGGAAAGGAAAGGAAGTGAATTTTTTATATAAATGTACTAACCCCCCACAGTGAATTAAATGTTAGGTACTTGCCATGGTTTGGGGTTTTTTGCAAGGTAAACACTATAATGCAAGACATACTCTGTGATGTTATTTTATAAAAAGTCAACCAAGAATCATATACAACAAGAGAAGGAAATCTATCCACACACTAAATACTAAAGATTCCATCTGCAGGCCAGGATCTTAATATCCTTCATGAGTACAGATGAAAACCTAGAGTTCATAACAATGCCCCCACAAGTCCAAATGGAAGCCTAGATCTTACAACAAAGTCTCACACAGGCCCACTGCATGGATCTGTGCTGGAAAAGTCCAAAAGTCAGTGGTAGAAGCTAGAAAGTCTATTGCAGTGGAATGAAGGGTCTGCGCCAGCAGTCTGAGGCATCTGAACTGGAGTCAGGAAGCAAGACTCAAGGTAAGCACCAGAGCACCTCCAAAAGTAGCACAGCCATCCTCAGCAACAGTGAGGTCCCGAGCTCCTCCAGAGATGAGGAAAGTTGAATTCCAATCAGTAAAGCCAACACAACAAACTTCTCCATGAGGCTGAGCAGTGCACCATCTTCCCCACTGGAGCCAGGAAGTGATGCTCAAGATAAGGACCAAAGTTCATGAGTGTACTTGTTATGGTTTTGGGTTCATTGGGAAACCCAGCATGATAAGGTCCTTCTGCAGAACAGCCCAAGAGAACTAGCAGCTTCCAACAGCCCAACAGCTTCTCCAAATAGCATCCCTAACAGCATTTTAGCAGCTTCTCTTGTTCTGCCTTTTATGCTGCTGGTAACAACACTCAGAGGGACCTCCCGCACCCCGCACCATGCTAGTTTAATTCAGCGGGGTGTAATAAGTTGACCAGTTAGAAATCCCATACAGTATTATAAATGTATTAATTATGCACTGTTAAAAGTCAAAAACTAAAAATAAAAAAGAATCACAATAGGGGTCTGGGAAGATAGCTCAGTAGAATAAGCGCTTGCCTGGCAAACGCAAAGATGTGAGTTCAATTCCCGGTTCTGAAAAAAAAAAAAAAATGGTAACAAAAAAATTAGAAAATTTTCTACAAAACTATAGTTAATTTTTAAAATATTTCTAAAAATAGTTTTAAAATGGCCCATTTTAAATATACTTCTGTGGGCAAGGGATATTGCTCAGTGGCACTGCACCTGCCTGGCAAGCATGAGACCATGAGTTCAATTCAATTCCCGATACCATAAATCAATCAACCAACCAACCAACCTACCTACCTCTGATTAGCCTGATTGGCTATTTCAGAGAAGCAAATAGAAACTCTTCCAACTCTCAAATTTTAGAGATTTCCTTCATTTTCCCCAGTGTTCCCTAGTAGACCAAAATCAAAAGCAGTTATCAAAAACACTTTATCATTTGCACAGTAAAGGCACTTAAACGTTGATACTTACCACAGTACTGTTGCAGTAATTAAACAGACCAAATAAACATTTCACATATTTAGAAACTAAAAATCCAGACAAAGTAACTCGAGTAGATCATTCTTTGAGGAGACATACTCGAAATGTATACTTTTAATAAAAATAATTTATGTGAGGAAAAATATTTATACATGACTATATATACACATGATATTTTAAAAAGAATCATAAATAAAAATTTTCTGTTTCTAACGTGGGTACCAAGATCTCATTGTTACTTCAACAATACAAATAAGATTTTCTAACCAACAAAATAATAAAAAAATATGAAACAGTAATATTTAATGGTGGTTCTTGCAGTAATTCATTTTAGGTTTCTTTCTTTTTTAAACTAAATTTTTACAGAAAATGATAATGACTTTTCCTATTTCAATCTTTCTTTGAAATAGGTTTTGCTTTCAGAGGGAGAAACAGTATCACTAATACAAAAGTATAATGTGACCTCTAGTGGACACAGGATTCTACAACTCTATAACTTCCTTACAAGCCGCACCTGTCTAAAGTAACAAAGTGCTTTAACAGCTCTGAAACTGACATCAATTTAGTTATAATGGGCCTTTTAAACCAAACTTAGAAGTAGTTTTTATGCTACAAAATTACAAGTAGTTTTTATGCTATAAAATTAAGCTTACAGGCTTAAGAAATTACCCTTAAGACATTTTAATTTCCAGGTGAAGGTGAAGCTAATGAGGGTCTGGGGGAACAGAGGACACATGGATTATCCTAAAGATCTGAAGACTTGCTCTATCGGTTACTCTGTTTCTCACTATTAATCCGTTACTCACTGCTCCTTGTGCACAGTGAATATTCAACACATACTTACTACTACACCAATAGTAACAGCAATTATTTTCCACAAAATACTATTCTATACTTACGAAGTATCATCTCTTTTAGTTCTCACAAAACCTGCAGTGAGGGCCAGCGAGATGGCTCAGTGATCTAAAGCACCTGCCTAGGAAAGTTTAGGCAACCACATGCTGTGCCAGCCCCACCCCCAGGGCAGGCTGAGCCAACCATAACACAAACAGATAAATGACGTTTAAATAAAATTAAATTAGAACTTAAAAAACACCTGCAGAGATTTTATAGATAAGAAAATCAAAGAACAGACAGTAAGTACAGATAGGTTAAGTCCAGAGGCACCCTTGCTCTGAACACCATACCACATCCCTTAAAAATTACAGTTTTTAGAGATTACATTTTTAAAGATTACACAGTTTTAACTGCTCAAACTACAACATAATAAAGAATTGAAATGAGGCAGGAATTATTATTTAATAATCAAATAGACATACTAAGAAGATTCAGGCTCTAAGTAAAGCTTTAAGGGGCTGTTCAACTTCTATTTAGTCCTGTTTATTCTAATGTCAAGTTCATGTCTAACAAGATGTCACCCAAATTCCAAGTTTCCTATTCATAATGGGTAACAAAGAAGACAGGACTTTGGAGCTCTGTCAGTGTGGATAATGGAGAAAATGACTAGGGGCCAGCAAGATGGCGCAACGGTCTAAAGCGTCTTGCTTAGGCAAGCTTAGACAACCACAGGAACTGCAGCTTGATCCCCAGTACCACATGCTGTTCCAGCCTCACCCCCAGGACACAGTGAGCTGGCCATAATATTAAAAGAAAAAAAAAAAGACTATATGAGTGTGCAAATAGAAAGAGAAAGAAAATGCAGAGAAGGATCCAAAAAGAAAATACTGACTAAATCCCTTTCAGGGCAGGGACAAATGAGTTAACATACTTCAAAATACTGTATACTGAACCCTTACCCAGTCAATTGTAAAGAGTTACCACATTTCAAGTAAGCGTCAGTTGAAAGTCAGATATTTTACATCTTAGAAAGCTACTGATATGGTTGAAAATGAAGCATTCCATCTCTTGTAGAATATAGGTCCATTTGTTCACTCCAAGAAATTCCAGTCTTCAGGGAGCCAAAGAAACCAACAAATACAACAATTAAAACCACTCATAGCCACACCTAAAGCACAACTGGGAGAAAGATTGCTAAAAATGTTAGTGTACACACAATCCAGCAGATCAAGCCCTAGACAATGTTCTGTAACATAACTCTGGCAGCAATGAGGAAGAAAACAGGAACAAAAGTGGGTGGACAACTAAGGATGCTCAAACACAAACATATATCTCACTCCCAGAAAATGTAATATTCACCTCAAGTGGATGTGACTAAAGTCAATTCTCAGAATCAGCATTTTAGAGGCCCGGCTTAAAAAAAAGATGAGGCTTAAAAGCATATGCACCAGGCATATAACAAGTTCAAAAAACGCATTGCCTCTGAGAAGAAAGCAGGCCATTTGGAAGAAAAAAAACACAAACAATTCCACAGATCTTGGCATCTTAAATACCATTTCCCACTTAAACCTGAGCTCCTTAGAGAAATAGTTTATTTCAAGTCTGGGACACAGAAATGTAGAGTGCTATGACATAGATCTAAAAAATGTGCCCCACAGTCTCATGTATTCAGAGGTGGGCCTTTTGGAAGGTGACTAGACCAGTGGGTTAACTCACTGATAAGTCAGGACTCAGTATGCTGTTAGAGCTGAGGCCTGGCCAGAAGAGGCAGGCACCAGGGGTGTGACCTGGGTGCACTGCTGTCTGCACTTCCTCTTTTCATTCTGCTTCCAGGTTGTATGGACTGAGGAGCTCTTCTCAGCAATGCTGTCACACTCTGGTGTTTCTATCTGTGAGCCAACTAAACCTACCCACCTTTAACTTGTAGGTGTCAGGCACTTTGTCTCAGTGGCAGGAAAGCTGACAAACACAGATACCTAAGACCATTTGTTGTGCCAGAAAGTAAACAAATTCTCAAAAGTGGATGAGTACATGACAACAAAAAAAGGGACAATAAGGTGAAAAAAGCCCCAGTGGCCAAATATAGAAAACTTTATTTGATGATAATAAGGTAATATAGTACACTGATGCTAAAATAATCCATGACTTCATATTGACTAAAGAAAAAGATTATCCCAGAAATAAAAGATTTACTTTATAAAAAGAATGCAAGGTAAAGTACAAGAAATCATAGAATCTGAAAACAGTACCAATACCATACTTGTAAGGGTGAAGAAATATTAAGAAAAAAGATACTCATGAAGTTTTACACTATCATTCTACAGACTACATATTCTTCACTAACATGCCATCTTCCCAAGTGGTCACATTTATCACCAACAAATAGCAATAAAACCTTACACCCTGATGTGGTACTCTGAGTTTACATGACTCCTATAATACTCTTGCCAAAAAATAATTATCCTAAATAAAATCATGTGCAAAAAAAAGGACAAATCAAAACTGAGGGACGTTTATAAAAATAACTGGCCTAGGTTTGTAACAACATTCACATCAAGTCGAAAGGCAGAAAAACCAATCTAGATGAAAGAGGATAATATTTAAAAGATTTTGAGCTCTTTTTAAAAATGTTTTTGGGCCAGGGAGATAGCTCAGTGGCTTAAGCACCTGCCCGGCAAACATGAAACCCTGAGTTAGATCACGGGTACCACAAAAAAAAAAAAAAAAAAAAAAAAAAATTTAAAAGGATATTGTTAGAAAAGCATTATAAAGGGCCAGCCAGATAGCTCAGTGGACTAAAGCACCTGCTTAGGCAGAGCACAGCGGCCAGGGTTCGATCATCAGCTAAAGCAGTAGCCAGGCTTTCTTCTCTCTTGCTGTAGTGGCTGAGTGCCTGGATTTCTGAGTACTCTTAACCTAATACTGATGAATAAATTCTCTAAGCTGGAACATGGTGCTCTGGGGCTGTCTTCTCAAAGCAAAGCCTTTCAGCTTTGCAACATTAAGGCCGCAAAGGCTGGAATCCTACTGGTTGCTGTAAAGTCCTCAGACCACCTTTTCTGTTCTCTTCTCCTAAAACACTTGGCTTTCTCTTGCTAGTCTTTTCCAGCAGTTCTCTTTTGTTCCATCCTTACAGGCCACAATTTTACAGAACACATTTTAAATCACTCTGCTGGGCTTATCGATTCTGATTCTTAACACAGATCGGGCTAAAAAGCCCCCAACAAGCCATACTATAGCCTCAACATTACACTGCCTTGAAATTTCTTCTGTAAGATTGGTCAACTGTCCTTAATCTCAGTCTCAGGCAAAGTCTCTTGACAGAAGCAAAATGCAGACAAACTTTCTGCCAAGGTGTAACAAACATGTTCTGGAGTTCAACAGCCAACACAGTCCTTCTTCCCAACAGAAACCTCCCAAGCCTGGTCTTTACTGGCACAATTTCTCTCAGCCTTCTGGTCTTCTGAGCCCTGAACAGACTCACCCATCAAGTACAGCCTCAGGAATTCCAGGGATGTTTTGCAGACAGCATCTCTGATCCTTTTCAAACTCTTTCCCATTCCAAAGCCAGTTCCAGAGGCTCTTAAACTATCCAGTCAGGTACAATCACAGCAACAACTCTATTCTGGATACCAAATTCCCTCTTTCTTATGTTTCTTATTGCTGAGGCAAAGTACCCAACACCTAAAGTTAAAGGAGAAAAAATTTATTTAGTTCATGGTCTGTAGAGGTTTTAGTCCATAGTTAGCTAGCTCTAAGGCAAAGTGGGTTGACAAAGGGGTACTGCAGAGGAGAAACAGTTCATGGCAGTCAAATGACAAGCCAAGAGCCACAGGCAATAACAGCAGCTTCTTTCTGCTCTTTTTATCTAGACTACCCAGCTTACAGCAAGTGCCAAACCCATCAGTGAATTTAGTAATCACACACCTTTAGTCCCTGCATCACACATTCTAAATCTAGTCACCTTTGAAAAACCCCATCTAATGACTGCGTGAGGCTTTGAGAGACGTCTAGACACAAACCACAACAAACACACTATGCATCCAATGCACCTTCAAATGTGTTCAGGAGAAATACACTTTTACACTTACACATGAATACATGTGCACACGCGCACGCACATTCGGGCACACACACACATACATCAACAGAATGTGTTGAGTAAATATTGATTCATCAGGCATGATGGTGCACACTTGCAATCACCAGCACTCAGGAGGCTGAGACAGGAGTATTGCTCAGAGTTTGAGGCTAGCCTGGGCTAGATGGTAAGTTTAAGATCAGCCTGCACTACAAAGTGAAAAATGTCTTAAAAAATAAAAAATAAAAACAAAACTGATTAAAATGTTTTGATTAAACTATTGCTGGTTACATTTTTGGTACTTGCAGCCAAAAGCAACTGTGACTACTATATATTACTCTGACAACTGTCATATTGGTAACTAGACATACATGTTTTTATTTTCTCAGCTGTGAGAAAATAAATATTAGCAAACAGAAAAGCTAACTAAATTGGGTGTTCAAACATAAAAACTTTTTATAACATTAAAAGAACTGTATAACATATATACAAGTTTTAAAAAGAAACCCTGAAAAACACATAGGCAGAAGCATAATGCTTAAACTGCTTCTACCCTTTAGTAGCAATAACAAAAATGATGATTATTTTTCTATACCAGAAGAAAAAAACCTTCATACTTGAATTCTTCATATTGTTTCTTAAGCAGGGATAGGGATCGTCATTCTTTTTTTTTTTTTTTTTGGTGGGGGGAGTGGGGACCGGGGATTGAACTCAAGACCTTGCATCTGCCAGGCAAGTGCTTATTCTACTGAGCTAGGATCTCCATTCTTTCCATTCTTTCATCACTTTTTTATTGATACTACATGGATTCCATCTACTTTTGAATTGGAAGCCTCATCTATAATAAAGTACATATGTCTTTTCTCTATTTTTAATATATAAATATTATGTCAGATAATGAAAACATAAAACTTTGTGATTTGTTTGGTGCCAAATATATATTTTTAGCATTTATTGAAGTCAGAAGCTCTCCATGTAGACTCCAACTTACTAGCAAACTCTCTTTGAAAAGTCACTAACATATTAGATATGAAATAAATACTCTCTGAAATTTGTGAATATATTTTCCAATAAAATAATGGTTTAAATGGTAGTTAGATTATCAGGTTAACTTACAAACATCTATTTAATATATAATTCTGATGGGCGCGCGCCTGTAATCCCAGCTCTTGGGAGGCTGTAAAAAGGCAGATCACTACAAGTCTGATCTAATAGTGAGACCCTGAACACCCTTAGACCCTTCCCCCCCCCGCCCAAAAACGAATACATAATTCTGATGAAATATGGATGATTTTGATTTTAAAGTAAAGCCTATCACCTTCTGAGCTACTGCTTCAATCCTGCTGAATCATTAGCAAATAAATAAATAAATAAATAAATAAATAATCACAGCAAAGTCAAGCAGAGCAAGCAATTAAACAGAAGAGAAAAACTAGGCATCCTACAGCAGGAAAACAACATGGCAAAAATAAGCCAGTATATATCAGTCATAACCATCTATGTAAACAGCCTCAATTCACCAATCAAAAGAAGCAGACTGGCAGAGTGTGTAAAGAAACACAACCCAACAACATACTGCATAAAAGCACATTTAACTCCAAAAGAAATTAACAGACTGAAATGTGTAGGACCGCCTGACCAGCTCTCCTTGAAGGAAGAGCGACTGTCTCTAATTTGACTGAGCCTGACCCTATTTCCTTGTATTGATATATACAGAGCTGGCTAGGACTTTTGTTTATCCTTTCAATTGGCCTTAAGCAATATATATTGGTCTAGCTGAGGTGTTGGTGATAGTCTTTGAAGGTGACATGCGTGTTTCCCTGGTAACCTACACCTGCTGCTCCTTAATGTGAGCCAGGTGGAGACAGGACAAAGAGCTAATGCACCATGCTGCCAGCTGAGGATAAGCCTGGAGACAGAGGCTATGACTTCCTGGGGCTTAAAGGTTACATCAAAGCTGAAGCACTGACTACCCAAAACATTAGATAATAGCATCATGCAGATTACTCTCTTTGCATATCCTCTCTGCATATGGCAGAGGTAAATGTAGGCCCCCTACCTAGCTCAGCTCACAGTATGCACCTACTTCCCCCAATTCTCAGTCATTCCTCCTCAAGCCACTCCTCCATTGAATAAAATCAGTTGAAGCCCTGGGTCGCTCTCTTTGTTCCAAAGAACCATCTTTGTAGCTGGACTTGCCCCTTGGCTCCCCAATAATTACAAATATATTTTAGTGTCTTTATTTTCGCCATGGATTACATGGGAAGCGGTAGATTGGAATTACCTTGGTGAGATTCCAATAATATAACTGTGGGATTACAAATACTGACTTCTCAGATCAAAACAAGGACCTAGGAGGGTCTCCTACACTGAAAGACAAAAGATGGAAAACAATACTCCATGGAACAGAAACCCAGAAAAATTCAGGGATAACTCTTCTGGTTGCTGACAATGTAGACTTCAAACCAAGAGTGATTAAAAGAGATAAAGGTCCCTACATAGCTGTTAGAGGGAAACTCCAAACGGAAAAGATAACTATCATAAATATACATGTACCCAATCTAGGAGCACCTAACTATATAAGGAAAATTTTAACAAACATAAAAAACCAACTGAGTGATAACTTAAATGTACTGAAGGATTTTAACAACCCACTGACACAAAGAGATAAATCAACTAGGCAAAACATAAGCAGAGAAATAATAGAACTAAAAAGAACTTGTGAAGAAATGACTTAATAGACCTTTACAGAGTGTTCCAGCAAACAGTGTTAGAATACACATTCTCAGCATCACATGGGACATTCTTTAAAATAGACCATATGCTAGCACACAGAGCATGCTTAAGTAGATGCAAAGGAAGTGAAATTATCCCATGCATATTATCTGACCATAGTGCAATAAAACTAGAAATCACTGACAAAAGAAACAGCAAAAACTCCATAAACACATGGAAATTAAATAGCACCTGAACAAATGATGAGTCACAGATGAAATTAAAGAAAAAAAATTAAACAACATTTACAATCAAAGAAAATGCAGATACAACTAACCAGAATCTACAGGATACAATGAAAGCTGTCTAACGAGGGAAATTTATAGCTCTAAATTCTAACATCGGGAAAACAGAACAAGACCAAATAAATAATCTTTTGCTGCATCTCAAGCTCCTAGAAAAAGAACAGCAAGTCAAGCCCAAAGCCCAAAGAAGGTAGGAAATTATAAAAGTCAGAGTAGAAATAAGTACAATGCAGACAAAGAAAACAATATAAAAAATTAATGAAGGGACGAGTTGGTTCCTTGAAAAAAATAAATAAAATTGATAAATCTCTAGCCAACCTTATCAAAAAAAGGAAAGAAAAATTCAAATTCATGCAATAAGGAATGAAAAGGAGGAAATCACTATATATTCTATAGAAATTCAGAAGATCAACAATACTTTTTCCATAATCTTTACTCTCACAGGATAGAAAACACAGAAGAAATTAACAGATTCATAGATACAAATAACTACCAAAACTGAATCAAGAAGATTTCAAAAATTGTGAATAACCCAATATCAATCAATGGAATTGAAAATGTAATCAAATACCTACCAACAAAGAAAATCCCAGGTCCTGATGGATTCATAGCTGAATTTGATAAGAAATTTAGAGAAGACTTAATGCCAACTCTTCTCAAACTCTTCAACAAAATTGAAAGAGAAGCAATATTCCTAAACTCATTCATGGAGGCAAGTATTACTGATACCAAAGCCAGAGAAGGATCCAACAAAAAAAGAGAACTACAGGCAATCTCCCTAACGAACACAGATGCAAACATCCTCAATAAAATACTAGCAAACAGCGCACAGCAAATCATCAAGAAAATTATACATCAAGAACAAGTGGGATTCATCCCAGGAATGCAGAGATGGTGCAATATAAGCAAACCCATAAACGTAATATACTACATCAACAGAGCCAAAGACAAAAATCACAATCATCTCAATACAGAAAAAGCTTCTGACAAAGTCCAACACTCATTCATGACAGAAACATTACAGAAAATCAGAAGAGATGGTCTTTACCTCAACCTGATAAAATTCATCTCTCACAAACCAACAGTGAACATCACACTAAACGGACAAAATTTGAAAACCTTCATTTTAAAATCAGGAACAAGACAAGGATGCCCACTGTGAACACTTCTGTTTAATATAGTTCTAGAAACATTAGCCAGAGTCATTAGAAAAGACAGTGAAATAAAAGGAATGGCTGGAAAGGAAGAAGTAAAATTATCATCATGTGCAGATGACATGATACTGTACAGAGAAGACCCCAAAAACACCATCAAGAGATTTGTAATTTAATAACCTAGTTCAGTAGCATACAAGATACAAATTCAACACTCAAAAATCAATAGCATTTCTATACATGAACAACAAGCACATTGAGAGAGAAATTAGGGAAACCACACCTTTCACAATAACACCTCAAAAATGAAACACTTAGGAATCAATCCGACAACAGTACTGTGACAAAAGATATCAAAGAAGATTTCATAAAATATAAAGATATTCCATGCTCCTGGACAGGAAGAATCAATATTGTCAAAATGGCGATGCTCCCAAATTACACAGATTCAATACAGTCCCGATTGAAATATCAATAGTATACCTCACAAATCAAAACATTCCTAAAATTGATCTTGAACCAGAGGAGATCTAAAATACCAAAAGCAATCCTGAACAACACAGCAAAGGCAGGAAGCATCACAATCCCTGATCAGCATGGTAATGGCAAAAGAAAAAAAAAAAAAAAATAGACCCGCAGATCAATGGAACAGATTAGAAGATGCACAAAACTACAGTCGACAATTGACCCAATGTTTAAATATCACAACTGAGGGGCTGGTGAGATAGTCCAGTGGTCTAAAGCACCTGCTTGGACAAGCTTAGGCAAACACAGGGACCACAGTTCGATCCCCAGCACCACACACTGTACCAGCCCCACCACCAGCCATAACGTAAATAAATAAATAAAGTTTAAAATAAATAAATAAATAAAATTTAAAAAAATATTAAAACTGAAACAATTCATCTTCTGGAGAAAGTAGCTAGAAATCTTAAAGATAGGGGTAAATAGTTTATGAACAAAAATCAAAGTGCACAGGAAATACTTCACAGAATGAACAACTGGGATCTCATCTTTTTGGAAAGTTCCTGTGTATCAAAAGAAATCACCAGCAGAATAAAAAGATAACTCACAAGTTGAGAAAAAATTGTATCAGACATCCCTCATTCAAAGGACTTCTATCTAGTATATATAAAGAATTTTTTAAAAATCAAGCATATAGAAAAGTAAAACTATGACAACTGTAGAAAGTTCGGCGGTGCAGGCCCTGCTCCCAGGGCAAACTGAGATGGCGACTGAGACTGGACATGGTGGCGCACACCTGTAATCCCAGCACTTGGGAGGCTGAAAAAAGGACGATCACTATGAGACTGATCTGTGTAGTGAGACCTTGTAAACCTATACTACACTGAAAAAAAAAAAGTTCAGCAGATGTAGGGAGTTGGAAAAAGAATGAATAATTGGTGGAAACAAAGAGGGTTTTCAGAACAGTAAAACTGTTCTATGTGATACTATGACGGTGAGTACATGTGCTCAGTATACAGTGCTCAGAGCTCACAGAATGTACAACACCAGGAGTGAACTCTACTTTACACTACAGACTTTCGGTGGTAGTGTTCTGATGTAGATTATCAATTGTAATAAATCTATACCACTGGTGTGAGATGCTAATAGTAGCAAATGCTACTATCACAAGGCCAAGGGCCACAGAAGACTTTTCATTCAGTTTTACTCTGAACCTACAACTACTCAATAAACTAATGTCTACATTTAAAAATTAATATATTTGGATCAGGGACATAGCTCAGTGGCATAGAGCCTGCCTAGCAACTGTAAGGTTTTGAGTTTGATTCCTGGTTAAAAAAAAAAAATTAACATATTTTAGAAGGAATGTCTGTAACAACGATTTAATTTCATTATGCTTTGTTCTTTGTATGGGGCAAGTTTCTTTGCTGTGTTTTCCTGACACTGTAAAGATATAAAGACATGTCTGTAACTATTAAAATGTTTTACTACCATCTGGGCATAGTGGCACATGCCTGTAATCCCAGTACTTGGAAGGCTGAGACAGGAGGACCACTGTAAGTTCAAAGCTAATCTGGGCTACTAAGTCAATTCAGGCCAGTCTGACATGTATAACGAAGCTCTGTCTCCAAAAAAGAATTTTGGGCTGGGGAGATAGCTTAGCAGTCTAAGTGCCTGCCTGGCAAGCCCAAGGACCCCAGTTGGATCCCCAGTACCACATGTCATGCCAGCCCCAAAACCAGGTGTAGTGGCATATGCCTATAATCCCCACGCTGGGGAGACTGAGACAGGAGGATTATAGCAAGACCCTGTACTAAATAAAAGACTGTTTTAAAAGAAATATATTTTTTAATGTGTTACTACCAAGATCACTATATATACTGAATTGTAGAGCAATTAAGATTTGTGAAGTTTCGAATCAGAAAACCATGTCTAATTAGAAAAGTCGTTCTCTATTTAATATTGAGATATATATGAATTTACAGCGAATTCCCTTGGCTTTTCCACTTAGAACTGTCTTCGCTCTTTTGAACTACAGAAAAATATCAATGAAACTGCTTTGTTTGACAGGGTAGCCCTCGTTGTGTTTTCTTCGTTGTGCAATACTGGACATCACATCCAGGAGCACTTTAACACTGCGCTACAGCTACAGCCCTTTTTATTTTTTGAGATTCTGTCTCTCTGAGTCATTTGCAATACTCTGGCTTCCACCTCCAAGTTGCTGGGATTACAGGTGTACACCACCACCACCAATACATACTGCAAAGAAACAACTGTGTCTGCTCTAGAAACTGAAAGCCACAAAGTGATGTGTTTTATTTTCAATTTTTTTTTCCCTCAACCCACTTAGAATGTCATTAATAAACATCTCTAACATCTGCCAAATTTGATGACAGAATCGTAGTACTAAATGAGTGTGTAAGAAGGAAAAACAAAGCCAAGGTGTAATGGTGCACACCTGTAATCCCAGACCTCTGAAAGGCTGGAGGAGGAGGATTAAAAATTCAAACCTAACTGAGGCAGCTTTATGAGTTAGGCAGACTTTGTCTCAGAATAAAAAATAAATAAATAAAAATAAAAGGGGCTAAGAATGTAACTCAGTGCAAAGGTGATTGGCTTAATCCTAGTAGCACAAAAAATAAAGGAAAAGCAAAATCCTGATAAAATAATTGACCAACACTCTACTTGCCATTGTTACTGATATCACACATTTGCAAGCTATAACACAAAATACAAGCTACAGGAATGAAAAGGTCAGCAAGCTGCTGCCGAGTTTATAAAAACACAGGGCTCAACTCCATCCATCTTTTAACCAAGCCCACAGTACTGTGAATCAGTGACACAATTTCTTAAGCAAGTTAAAACTTTTTAATAGCAGGCATACAATTGCTAGATGAAACACTGAGTTTCTAACCTCCATAACAAAACAAAACAAAAACAACTCCCAGGAGCTCCTTTAAAAGTTTGTACAGACTAGAAAAACTGAAGAAAAGTGGTAAGATGTTATTCAAACATTTAAATAATTACTTGCCCAAAAGGAAAATAATTAGCAACATGAACTTCTTTCTCAGTAACCTTACTACTTACACATGTGTACTTACACACACACACACACACACACACACACACACACTTAAAACTAACTTCCATAAAACAACCTTAAACCACCACTCCTTTTCCTGCTCCTAGAAAAGCTCCAAGCTAAACCCAATTGTTCATTCATATACTGATGGAAGTCAACCAAAAAAATAATCAGAGCTCTTTACTCTTTGGTCAACTACCATAGGTCTGTATAAACAGTCCAAGAGAAAACTACAGAATAGGGACACCACAACCCATTCATATTTGCAAGCTCCACAGTGCTAGGATCTCCAAAATGTTCTGTACAAAGTGGGCATTACATGAGAAATGTTGAGTGCTAGAGAAAACACACACATGTATACAGACAGATGTACCAAATACGTGATCCCAGAATCCCAAAAGCAATCCGCCAATTTTCTAACTCCTAATCCTCCCAAAAAGGACAGAGAATATACGGTTTTGCAGAAATATGCGTCCAAAAGCGTTAACGGATTCATGGTTCAATTTTTTTGTCTGAAAAATGGGCATAATAAAAGCACCTGCCTCACAGAGTTTTGAAAAAAAGCACATTAACTGATATATAAAAAGCATCCTTGGGCTGAGGACATAACTGGGCAACATAGGCGCCTGCTGGGGAAGCGCCAAAGTCCCAAACTCAATTCCCAGTATGGTGTGGACCCCAGCATCTGGAGCGTGATGGTGCACACACCTGTAATCCCAGCGCTGGGGAGGCTGAGACAGGAGGATCACTGTGAGTATGAACTGTGTAACGAGACTTTGTATGAACAACAAGAAATAAATATTTTTTTAAAGATTTACTAAAAAGAATTCTAAAATTTTTTAAAAGTGTCCTTAGGCCCGTACTTGGAATAGTGCACATTCTATGCTAACGGTTACTGATATTACTAAAAATGACATTATAGTAAAAATACCGTCTCTCTGGTCCTTCAAAAAAACACAAGGCTTAATAGGAAATTAGCTAGATACTACTGTAGACGTTGTAGACCTTACAGGCCTAGACGCAATATTCTCAACCCTTGAAGTATCTGCCCTGAGAAGCTGTTATGTTCTTGTCTGTTCACATTCTAGTTTACAGTTTAAGACTAACTATAGCTGATGAGTCATACAAACAAGGGCGGGATTGGGCCTCAGGGATCGCGTCTGCCTGGTTAAAGTGATAAGTCAGTGGGTTTTAAAGGCAACATAAAGAAATGTTTGTGAGTTGACTAAAGTTGACTGTGAAGAGTGCCCCAAACTGGTAAAATCCAGATCCGCAGCACCTGCTGGCGGGAAGTAGCTCCAGGGTCGCAAGAAGGACCCGGCACCCTGCTAAGGGCTCTGCAGGCTCTCCGCGTCCGCCGAGCCCCCTCCCACACTTACTCCCAGCAAAGGCCCGCGGCCGATCACCGTCTCCCCGGGCGCCAGCGCCACCCGGGGACCGCCGTCCTCCGGCTGAAGCTCGAAACGCCCAGTCATGACAGGGAAAATTAGGCCCTTTCTAGAGAAGACGGCCCCTGCAGTCGTTTCCGCCTGCCATAGACGCTGGGGGCCTTCCTAAGCCCCAAGGAAACAGGAAGCACCAGGCCACACTCCGGTCTGGTAACTGCAGCCCTGCCCTGCCTAGCGGCGGGACGCAGTTTCGAAGTTCCGCCCTCTACAGAAACTACTGACGCGCTCGGGGATTCCCCTTCAGACAGCTTCTAAATTTCTATTTGTAAACGGGATTCCTCTGCCTACAAACTCTTTTCACCACCCACCGACTTCATGGGACGCTGGATCTTGTAGTCCTTGTTGCCTTCCTACTTCCCTTTTATCAACCTAGAAGTGCCTAAGAAAACTACCAATCCCAGAAGGAACTGCGACACCCCAATGCGCCTGTGCGAAAGGCGTAACCCGGGCGGGGCAAAGTGGGTGGAACAGAAAGGATTACTGGGGAAGGACCGGCGTCCGCGAGAATTGAAATCATGGGAGGAGAAGTATGACGGATCACGTAAGTAGGAAGGTCTGCTTTACGCTGCCGGGAGGGGGCCGCGGCGGTTAAATGCCATTTTTTGTTGACATTGCCTAAGGTGTTCCTGTGCGCTAGTCAGTGCTGGAGTTCTAGGGACATCGATAGCGGCAGCCCAAAGAGAACATGCTAAAGGTGGCCTGGCTGTGTCGTGGGGTCGCTGATCCCCATTGATGGGGTCAAGAAGGACTGAGGGACTCTCTGAGATCTAGTCAAGCCGAGTCGCGCCCACCCTTCCAATCCCTCAGTCCAGTGATGCTTGAAACAGAGAAGATCTCTCGCCATACCGCCGTACAGTTGAGCAAAACTTGAAGAAAGGTCAGAACGGGAGCAATTTTCCAGATATCTGATCAAAACTGAACTTGAGATTTTAAGAACCTTTCCACCGCATCACCACCAAAGATCAAAAAACGTATGCCGGTGAGATAACTCAGAGGTCTAAGCACCTGGTTAGACCCAGAAACCCAACTGGATTCGATCCCCTGCATGTCGCGCGGGTCCGGCCCCGGGCTCGCTGCTCCGGCCACTGAGACCCGGCACGGTGGCGCATGCCTGTAATTCCCGCGTTGGGGAGGCAACAAACAGAATTACTAGGAGTCCGAGTTGCCTAGTGTGATACTGTACCAAATAATTAAAAAAAAAAAAAAAAAAAAAAAAAAAGTTGTATACATCTCCTGTGGAATTCTTTTGACACAAAGAACCATTTTATTCTCCAGTTAAATCCTGGGAGAGCTAACAAATCTTTAATGACAATGTAATAGTCTTTTAGATTCAAGAGCATGATGGTTTGGCTTTGATCTGTGATGATGGTGAGAAGGAATAGTGGGTGTAGCAAAAACTTGCACGCTGTTTTTCATTCTTGTGTTTACCAGCGTGCTTTCATTTTGTTTTGGAGCCAGGAATCAAGCTCAGGACCTTCGTTTATGCCTCTGAGCTAGATCCTTGGCCCTCCAATTTGCTCTCTTATTTTCCCAAACTCAAGAGGAAGTTCTCTGCTGAACCCAGACTTTTTTTTTAAATGGCCGGCTTCGGCGGGAGGGGGCCTACTATACTGGGCCTGGGAGATAGCTCAGAGGCATAAGAGTCTGCCTGGCAAGCACAAACTCTTGATTTCAAACCCCAGTACCAGAAAAATAAAAAGAGAAGTCTATGTCAAACAACTGCCTGGCAAGTGTTAGATCCTGGGTTTGATTCCTAATTACCCCTTCCCCCCCAAAAAAAACCTACACCAATGTGTCTTGAATATTTATATGAAATTGAGCTTTAAAGCTTTACTCGTGGGTCAGACCTAAGTTACATTGTTTATACTTGCTACTTGTACGATGGTCTCAGTAACTGTTACCTTTAACTCATGATTAACTATGTATATGGAATAGCTTTATGGAACCATTTCTAAAATGGTAATCTTAAAAGGGAATTGGAATTGGGTATTGGCGACTGCATTTGTAACGAGGATCTCATCTTTTTTGTCTGTTTCAGATATTTGTGTGAATGTGAGTACCTACCCATTAGGTACAATTAGTTACACAATTCTTTTTGTGTGTGTTTTGGCCGGCCCAGCCTGCCCTGGGGGTGGGGCTAGCACTGCGGTTCCTGTGGTTGCCTAAACTTCCCTATGCAGGCCCTTAGACAGCTGAACCATCTTGCCAGCCCCTAGTTACACAATTCTTATTACTAAAAGTCCACCAGTTTTATAACTCACAAATTATAGATGAAGCAAGGAGTTTAATCGTACTCACCCATGACAGTTTTCAAAAGTATTTGCCGTAAATACTTGAACGTATCCTCATAGTAGTCATTATCACTACACTCAAGAAATCAGGGTCCAGCACAGTGAACCATTTCCCTATCTTGGATCATTTTCTTTAGGGATCAAGAAAATATTTGCTTAAAATGTTCAAAAGGAGCACTGCCATGCGCAATTCAGATGTGAGGCTACATGTTTTATAATCATCAATCTTTACAAGAACACAAAAGAGCAGCAGTATTTGTCCTATTATACAGATTGGGAAACTTTTCAAATACCCGGAGCAGAGTGCTGCACCCCTATATCCCAGCACTTAGGAGGCTGAGGCAAGATGATCACAAATTTCAAGACCAGCGTGAGATATATAAGAGAGTTGAAGGCCAACCTGAACTACATACTGAGATATTGTCTCAAAACACAGACAAAACAAATCATGCCCAAAAAAGTTTGATTGAGAGTAAGATTTATGGTCTGATAAAAATTGAACGCATTCTAAACTTTGCTTTTTAGGTTACAGATGAGGATAATTTACTAAAATATCAAGCTATGCAGAAAAATTGCAGTAAATTGACAGTTCGTGACAAAGAATTGACCTGTGTGGATGCTGAGATGGAAAAAAGTGAGAATCAAAATAATTTCATTGAACTGCTGCCTCCAGAATTGACTTCTAAAATTTTCAGAATGCTAGACATTCAGAGCTTGTGCAGTGCTTCCATGACATGCAGGAGCTGGAACTGCACAATAAAAAGCAATGACTTCTTATGGATGCCTCTCTACTTGACTGTCAGAGCTGAGTGCCCAGAAGAAATAGATAATGATCTAGGCAATGGGTATTCCTGGAAGGTAAGTGTAACCTCTGCAGATTTGTGTTGTTGTTGTTGTTATTGTTGTTGTTGTTTTGTGGAACTGGGGATCAAACTCAGGACATTGTACTTTCCAGACTGGCACTTGTGCCCCTGAGCTATCTCCCCAGCCCCTACCTTTGCAGTTTTTGACAATGTCATGTTAGCAGTTTTGAGGCAACTCTTAGCTCCTGCTTGGAGGAGGTACCATGCAGAATGACATAGTGTGTAAGATACAGACTTTGAAGGAGGGAAGATTAGATGTCAGAAAAACATGGAGCATGTTCGCTTTGGAGATGGTAGGAGTATTTATGCAGAATAACAGAACATATGAACTTTGAGAAGCAGTGAAAGTTACTAGCCTTTCTCTGCTGAGCACTGTCTACACTGTCCCATCCTTTGCAAATCCTACCTTCAGAAATATTCCTCTGTGGGGTCAAAACAACTATTTCTTGTCACTCCACCTAACCCAAAACCTCCAGTAAATTACACTGCCTATTCTCCATATATAAACATGTGTATATATGCGTGTCAATTGATTAATATTATGCATAATACATGTGTATTATATCCATTCATGTATGTATATGATCTTCCTCTTAGCCCTGTGGGTCAGCTTCTCTAGTTTTAAACCAATTCACTAACTCACAACCTACCACATTCTTTTTCAATAATGATGTTTTATTCCTTTCAGGACACCCTGCCAAGGAATTACCAGAAGAGTAAAGTGATAGGTGAATGGCTCAGTGGCAAATACAGCAACATCAATTCTGCTGTTAGTCTATCAAAAAATATCTTGGGCCCAATGCTTAAAGAGACATGGGAGAGAATTCTTGATGCAGAACTGAACAGATAAGTGAAAAAAGCCATAAACTCTTGAGAACTTAAAACTGAAATGACTCAGGGTAGAAAGCATATTTTTTTATTGTAGTTGTTCAACAGTTGGTCATTTGAGCAATGAAAATTAAAACTACGCTGAGATTCCATATCACCCCAGAATAAATGGCTGTCGTCAAGAAATCAACCAATAACGAATGCTGGTGAGGCTCTGGGGAATAAGGAACACTTCTCCACTATTGGTGGGAGTGTAGACTGGCACAACTACTGTGGAAATCTGGAGATTCCTGTTTTATGTATTTGTATCACTATATTACTGTAATTTAAATAATAGACTTCAATATTTTCTGCTAAAGATAGTTTTTAAAATTTTATAAACAGCTTAAAGTAGCTGTATTTTAAGATCACAATACTTGTACTGATCCTCCTGTTTTTAGCCTCCCCAAAGCTGGGATTACAGGCGTGCACCACCATGTCTGGTCTCAGAGCAGACTTGGAGCACCTGTATGGTACTAAGGATCAAACTCAGATCCTTGAGCTTCCCAGGCAGGTGCTTAGACCACTGAGCTATCCCTCCAGCCCCCTGATATAGCAAGGTTTGGAACTACTAGCTAAGTGAAAAGAAAAAGAATTTGTTAAAATTAATACTAAATTCACTTTTCACTAGCTAATTTCCATTTAATTAGACTGAACTGTCAAAACAGTGAAATTATTTTAAAATATGTTAAACTGGCAGCTTTCCATCCCACAATCCATTGCACTCTTCCTTTCCAAAACTTGAGCCTGGCAGAATGGCTCCCGCAAAGAAGGGGGGTGATAAGAAGAAGGGCTGTTCAGCCATCACAGAGGTGACGAGCCGAGATTACACAATCAACATTCACGAGTGCATCCACGGAGTGGACTTCAAGAAGGGCACCCCCCAGGCACTTAAGGAGATCCGGAAGTTTGCCATGAAGGAGATGGGGACTCCAGACGTGCACATGGACAACAGGCTGGCAAAGTTGCCTAGGCCAAAGGAATAAGGAATGCCCCATATCCTATCCAAGTATGGTTTTCCAGGAAATGGAATGAGGATGAAGATTCTCAAAACAAGCTATATACTTTGTAACCTACATCCCTGTTACCACGTTCAGAAGTCTCCAGACAATGAAAGTGGACAAGAACTAACTTTGAAATAAAGTTACAGAACTGCTAAGGAAATATTAGATATGTTAAGCTTATAGTTTTGTTTAATAGTAATTCAATTTTAGGGTTAAAGTTCATCACATAAATGTTCCTATTACTTTCCCATAATCCTGAGATGATTCTTAGGGGCCAAAAAATCATGAGAAATTTCCAGAACATTTTGCCTTCGCAGCTGCCACACAGTAGCTCACTTAGTAAATTTTTCTGACTGCCTCATAGCACCTTCTAGTGTTATTTCCTAGAATAATTAAAAATTCTTCTAGGAAAACCTTAGCACAGGACTAACTGTATTATCTTTTCTCCTTAAAATTGGAGGAGGTCTTGAAAAATCACCAGAAATATTTAGTAACTTCCCTTACTAAGCACTGAAGTGAACATGAAATTCCTCACTTTGCTGCTCATACACAGGATCTCCAATATACCTGGTGGGTTCTTCCTCTCATCCAGCATTAATTCTTTTCTTGAAAAACTTTTTTTTATTTTTTCAAAATTCTTCACCTTTGACAAGCCTCTAAGTGCAATAAAAAATTAAGTGACCTTGAGATTTCCTTGTTTCTTTGTTCATATCATTATCAAATAAATAAATGCTTGAAGGAAACTGGTACATTGCATGTGCTCTGTAAAATGTTAAATTATTTGTATTTATTTAATCCTATTCTGAATGTATAATAAAATTTACTCTGTTGTAAGTTGTCTCACTCTTCTCTCCTTGCTGGGACACATACCCAACACCCAAAATGAAGGAAGGAAAGGTTTATTTAGCTCACAGTGGAGGTTTCAGTCCATACTCAGCTGGCTCCAAGGCAGAGTGGCACATGGCAGAGAACAGCAGTTCATGGCTGTGGAAAACAGCAAAAGGGAGGGGCAGCGGCAACAGTGGCTACAGAGAGCAAGTCTGTCTTCCTTATGTTGCATTCAGGCTATCCACTCCACGCCAGGTGTAGCACTCACACCCATAATCTCAGCACTGGATCATGAATTAATTGCAAAGTATAAAAGTCCACCCCATGACTACATGCAGCTTTGGGGGGGACAACTAGATACAAAATAATTTAAAATATTATTTTGGTTAAAATTTGCCATAATACTAGAAGTAGTAGTAAAGATTTATAGAAATTCAATATATGATTCTTAAGGTATATGAAACAGTGGATCTTAATGTTAATACATATTTTTTCTAATTTTTATCAACGTATAAAAGGAAAATAGAAAATGCAAGTATTTTGTTATTTTTCTAAAATAAGGCTGATACCAAAAATATTACTTACAACTTTATATTATTGGGTTGTATTTTAAGTATTACCTTTGCAGATTAGATTAATAAACTTTGGGGGTTTTTTGTTCTATTGAATTAAAATAATTTGTTGCTCACTAAGTTACAAATAGTGATCAGAGTGCACACAAAAGAGGCTAATTTAGAGCTTAATGATAAATTATATGAATCCATTCAAGATGAACCCTGTGTTTATCAGACCAACCCATTAACCTCTCACAGCATAAGAGAGTGGAGCAAAATGGG
This sequence comes from Capromys pilorides, assembly GCA_004027915.1. Taxonomy (NCBI): domain Eukaryota; kingdom Metazoa; phylum Chordata; class Mammalia; order Rodentia; family Capromyidae; genus Capromys; species Capromys pilorides. The sequence continues at coordinate 28,415 of PVKN010006219.1, forward strand.
AGGATAGAGCAATGCAGATGGCCCAGCAGTCTAAACACCTGCCTAAGCAAGCACAAGGACCAGGGTCCAGTCCCCAGGACTTCATGCAGTGCCGGACACGCCCCAGACATGCTGAACCCGCCACCAAGGCTGGGAAAGGTGGCACAAGCTGGAGAGGCTGAAACAGGAAGATCAGTATGAGTCTGAGCTGTGCAGTGAGACCCAGTACCAAATGCATTTTTAAAAAACAGGAGGGCAGAGTGCTCTTAGTCATTAATAATATAAAGTATTAGGTATATATGCTGTCCATAAGTATGAAGATAAAGGGTTCAATCCCCAGTCCCAGATGCTATGCTGGCCCCACCCATGGGGTACGCTGAGCCAGCCACCAAAACCAGGCATGGTGACACACTCCTGTAATCCCAGCACTAGGAAGGCTAAAATGGATCACTATGAGACTGAGCTGCATAGTGAGACCCTGCAACAAATAGATAAATTTTTTTAAAAAATGAAGATATGGGGGGAGGTACTAAAGTATTCCCTGCACTTTTAAATTTTTAATGAGTGTAACACCTAATTTTTAAAACTAAACATAGGAAACTTCATTTG
>PVKN010006220.1:0-29000 GCA_004027915.1 Capromys pilorides
CATCTGAATATTAGAAAAAAAGCAACCTTTTTTCTCCATGAACAATCACCAACTTCTGGGTCTCAGCCCTCTCACATATGTCTTAATTAACACACTTTCAAACCAGCTTTTTCTTCTATTATACCAGGTCTCAGTATGTGGCCCAGCCTGGCCTCAAATTTCGCAATCCTCCTGGTGCAGCCTCCTAGGATTACAGGCATGTGCTACCATGCCAGCCTCCATAATAATTATTATAATGAAGGGGCAGCACTGGGCTTTAAACCCAGGGCCTGCACACTGTGCTATACCCTTCGACCTTCTGTATTTTTTACTTGGGAACAGTGAAGTTGCTAAATAGTCCAGGCTGAGCAAGAATTTTCCATCCTCCTGCTTCAGCCTCATGAGTGCTTTTAAAACAGAGGTGTGCCATCATGTCCTTCTTCCTTGAATAAAATATTTCATTTCATTTCTGTATTTGGTACAGGGTCTCACTGAGCACTTGGACTTGTAATGATCATCCTCCTTCAGCCTCCCTAGAGCTGGGATTACAGCCTGTGTGATTCAGGGCAGGGTCGGTATGTAATAGGCACAGGGGATCCAACCCCGGCCCCTGTGCTTGCCTAAGCAGGCTCTTAGTTGGCTGAGCTATCCTGTCAGCCCTTGAAAAAAAATTTAAGCAAATGAAACAAAAAACAAAAGACAATGTTTACAGCTGGGCATAGTAGCATACACCTACAAACCCAGTACTTTTCAGACAGAGGCAGGAAGATCCCTGTGAATTTGAGGCCATCCTGAGATACATAGTAAGTTCAAGTCCAGCCTGAACTACATAGTGAGATCCTATCTCCAAAACAAAACAAATAAATCCACAAACATTTAAACAAAAAGTACAATATGGTACTTTTTTTTGGTCTTTTTGAGACAGGGTCTTGTTATGCAGTTTAGGCTGGCCTTGAGCTCACTTTTGTAGCCCAGGACTCGCACTGATCCTCCTGCCTCAGCTTCCCAAGTGCTGGGATTACAGGCGTGTGCCACCATGCCCCGCCCTATGGTACTCTTTTGTACAACTTTTTTTTTTTTTTTTTTTTGAGGTAGGGTCTCACTATGTAGTTCAGGCTGATTGGAACTCTCAGTGATTTTACCTGCTCAGTCTTTCAAGTGCTGGGATTATAGGCATGTGCCACCTTGCCTGGTATACAATTTTTTTCTGTGTATTTGGTACCGGGTCTACAGGGTCTTGCTATGTAGATAGTATTTGTGGTGATTCTCCTGTTTTCAACCTCCCAAGTGCTGAGATTATAGGTAGATGCCATCACACCCAGTCTCAATCACCTTCTTAGCACACCCGGGGGCAGGGCCAGCACGCTGGTGTACAATTTTTGCTCATGAGTTTACTGAAAAAATCAGGACCTTCTCAGGTGTTTTGTTGAATAATGTAATCACGCCCATGGATTTGAGTATGTATCTGACCTCTAATTAATAGTGTATGTTGCTTGCTCTTTCGTTTTGTTTTTTGTTTGTTTGTTTGGGTTTTTTTGAGACAGTGTCTCGCTATGTAGTTCAGACTATCTTTGAGCTCACTAGCTCAGACTGGCCTCCAACTCACAAGAGATCTTCCTGCCTCAGCCTCAAGTACTGAGATTACAGGGTAGACCACTGTACCTGACTCCCACTGCTTTCTTGTGAATCCTGGAGAATTTTCTCCTGCACCCCAGCCATAGAATTAAGATGCGCCACCATGTTAATGGCCCCAGATTTGTGCTTCAGGAAACTGGACTTTTTTCTTTTTTAAAAAAATCTTTTATTTATTTATTTAAGACAGGATCTCACTTCGCAGCTCTGACTCCTAGTGACTCTCCTGTTTCAGCCTCCCCAGCACCGGGATTATAAGTGGCTGCCACAATACCTGGTTTCTGGCTCGCTCAGCATGAGCCTTTCACGGCATGGGGAACCAAAGACCAAACCCCAGGTCCTAGGCGCTTGCCAGGCAAGCGCTTAGACTGCCAAACTATTTCTCAGTCCCTTTTTTTCATTATTGAGTCGTTAGCAAGCCCCTCACCAGCTATTTTTGCCTTCTCCCTCTCCAACTTCTCTAGGAATGAGTACTACAAATTTAAACCATTGCATTTGGTGGTGCACACCTGTAATCCCAGCACTTGGGTGGCTGAGGCAGGAGGATCAGTGTGAGGTCAAGACAAGCCTGGGCTACAAAAGTGAGTTCAAGGCCAGCCTGAACTGCATAGTGAGACGCTGTCTCAAAAAGAAAAAACAAAATTGCGTTTGGATCCAGAAGACACTAGTGGTGCTACATGATTTTGTGATGCATGTTAACTCTCGTTTTGGTGGTTTATTGTTGCTTGCTTTTCACAGATACAGTTCAGTCCAGGCCTAGAACTTACTATGTAGCACAGGCTGGCCCTGAACTTCTTAACGTCCCATTCACCCTTTTGAGTGCTGAGATTACAGTTGTGTACCACTATGCTCCGTTTACACTAATACTTTTAAAGTTTCTTTCAGAGAGAAACTGCTAAATCAAAGTCCAAAATCACTATCCGCCTGCCGCTGTTGTGGAATACCTCACTTAAAACTCAATGAGAAGGGCTGGCGGTGTAGCTCACCAGACTAAGCACTTGCTTAGGTAAGTGCAGAGGCAAGGGTTCAATCCCTGGCCCTGCATGTTGCGCCAGCCCTACCCCGGGCGGGAGTCCAGGTGTGGCGGCTCACACCTGTAATCCCAGCACTAAGGAGGCACAAATCAGGAGGATCACCGTGAGTCCCCTGTAGCCTCAACCACTACCTAAGAAGCATTACTAGTGTAAGAGACAGGAGAGGTACTAATAGCCAGAGAAAAGGATGAAACACGACGGTAACGCCACACTGTAAAGCACGCAGGAGATTGAAGCAGGGAGATCATTCCGAGTTCGAGGCCAGCCTGAGAGCTACACAGTGATCTCAAGGCCAGCCTGAACAGAACAGTGAGACCCTACCTCAAAAAAGACCAAAAAGCAAACAAAACACTATAATACTATTGCATGGGAAAATAATAGCAAGTCCCAGAAGGGCGGGGCTCTACCCCTAAACCCATGGTTCTCTGCATCACGCTGGCGTTCAGTAGTCTCACTCTAGAATCCAGTACCCAGGCCCAGGCTGCCAAATTCACACCGCCTGCCGAGCTTGCCGGTGGGCGTGGTCACGTGGTAGGGTTGGACCAATCAGCAGCCTGTCCGCGTACGGGTTCTTGTATAAAAGTCCTACACGCAGCCCACCAGCCAGCCGGCAGCCGCCATTTGGGTGAGAGCTGGTGGCTATCGACGGACGTCGAGCGAACAGATCCACTACCCTACACTGCTTCGTCTTGTGCCAGCAGAAAGGACAATCAGAAAGGCCCTTTTCCTAAAAGGTAATAGAGATTCTACGAGGGGTTCCCCACTAACTGCTCATCTGGGTGGGTGGGGGTCCTTGGGAAGAACAACCGTTTTTTTTTTTCTCTCTCCCCTCCCCCAGTAACAGTGGGTGATGGGGAAGGCAGTTGCGGGGGAGCCCCTGAAATGTGTGCCTAAAGCCCGGGGGTGGGGGCTGGGGGGTCTGTGAATTGCTTTTCTTTGACTTTACCAACTGTTAGCCTGGGGACAGAACTTCACCCCTTCCTTGGCACCCCCGCCCCCCCATGCTTGCTTTTCTGCATTTGTTGGGAATAGGTGCTAGGAGGAGGAGACTGGGGCATTGTCCACGAAGTTGAACGGTTGGACTGGTAGCTTTTAGGTCTTGGGCATGGCAGAAGGTATAGAGTTTTACTGACATGTATTTAGTCTGTGTTGACGTTTGGAAAGGGAGATCCTGTTCTTGACTGACTGACTGATTCATTCGTTCATTCAACTAACTTTGTGAAATCTTTGAAACACGAAAAGCCCTTGCTAGGATCTGCAGAACCGGAAGTGGGTCTGACCTCAAGGTGCTGGCATTTGAGTGAAGCTCCAGCAGAGGAATGTTTCAGACTGTGCAGATGAGTGTGCAGAGTAGGGTGGTGCAATGAAGAACTGTGAATGTTTGAGTGGCTGAGCCAGTGTCAGCTTGGGTGGAATAGCAAAAACTAAGCCAGGTGAGATGCACCAGTGGGCACACTATAGAAAAGATGCTAAAGGAAAGGACTGTATTGCAGAGCGGTCTCCTTCCTTTTTTGTCCCCCCACCCCCAGTCGTCCTGCTCTATTGCTATGTATAGTTCAGGCTGCCTTTGAGTTAAGTACCAGGTTGGTCTCCAACGCCACAGTGATCCTCCTGATTCCCCAGTGCTGGGATTACAGATGTGCGCCACCACCCCCAGTTTGAAGAGTGCTCCTAAGCAAGTTATAAATCAAAACATCACCATTACATTAATTCATGTGACAAGTGAATAAACAAAAGCAGTAGTTGAGGAGACGGGGAATATAGCATGTTTAATGTCCATAATATATAATTTTACGTTTAGCAGTCATTTGTTCATATAAAGGTATTTGTTACATTGAGGTGGCTGAGATTTGCATAAGGACATTTGTACATTTATTTTTGGGGGAGAATTGGGGTCTTGCTAATGTAGTTCATGCTGGCCTTGTTACTCAGGCTGTCCTCAAACTCATGGTGATCCTCTTGCCTCAGCCTCCTAAGTGGTAAGACTGCAGATATTCATCACCATGCCTAGCTGCTTTAGAAATATGTAATAAGTTAACAAATAGAATTTAGAAAATGGTATCCTAGAGACCAGAATAGAGTTTTAAGAGAGTCACAATACTAGTCAAGTAACATGTTACTGAAAGGCCAAGTAAGATTCAGGAAGAATCCGTTGAATGTGATGCCTAAACATGGTGAGTGTTAAACTAGTTTGTAGGAAGCATTAGTGGACTAGTGAAGAAAAGCCAAGTGGAAGCGAGGGTTAAAGACAAACTAGTTTTGGTGGATGTCTGGTATGAGATACATAGGGATTGAGGCTACACTCAGATAATAGATTAAGGAAAGATTTTAAGATTTAGAGTAAAGGGAATATTTTAGTCCTGATTATGCAGAAATATTAATGGCATTATTCAGGCTCCAGTCACCTTAAATAGGATTTTTAAGGAATTGAGAGAGTGTGTATAGAGTGAAGCCATTATAGAAATACTGAAATGAGCACAGGAAATGTGCATGTGGTGCTGCGTACCTGCCATACTACCTGCTTGGGAGTCCTGAGGAAAGTGATGGAAAGCTCAAAGCTCAAGCCCAACAACTTGGGCCACAGGGCAGGTTAGCAGGACCACCTCCAAATTTAAAAAAAATTATAAAAGTAGCTAGAACACTCTACCTATGATTCAATTCCTGGCACCTTTTTTTTTTTTTTTTTTTTAGTTGAAGATAGACAAAAGACAGAGTGAAGACCTCCAGCAGTGGGTAAAGAAATAAAAACAGTTGATAAATACTTTTTAAAAAATGCTCAACATCGCTGGCAAATGCAAATCAAAACACTGCGATTCCATCTCACATCAGAAAGAAGTCAACCAATGCCAGGAGGGTGCAGGGGAATGAAGAACTCATGCATTTTTGATGGAGCGTAAACTGCTACAATCACTATGGAAAGCAGTGTGGAGATTCCTTGAAAGATAAAACTAACAGTGCTATTTGATGCAACTGTGCCCATCTTCCTAAAAAATCATACCACAGTAATATACCTATATTCATGTTTATAGAAGCATACTTTATAACAGATAGACGTTGGTAATAGCCTGTGTGCCATCAAAACAGATGAATGGATAAAGAAAATGTGGGATTTATATAAATAGATGCAACCGGAGAGAATCTTGAGTGACATAAACAAGAACCACAAATTTAAATATTTCACTGTTTCTTTTGTATGAGAAATCCAAAGTATAAATAAGGAGCAAAATCAGGGAGACATTAGGAAGAACAAAGAATGTGTATAAAGAGGAAAGGTAACAAAGTATGGGGAGTGGTGGAGGTAAGGAGATTTAAAGAAGATTTGGAGAGAAAAAATGGGAAGGAAGAATGTCAGATGCAAGGGAAACAAACGTTGGAGGGAGGGGAGAGGACAAGAAAATTAGATTGTGCTGTGTACATGTACAGACCTTGGTAATGAATGCCGTTGGTAGACTTTTCATGTTGTCATCCTTCGTTTACTAATATCCATTAAAGTTTCTTACCCGTTTTTTTTTTTGTTTTGTTTTGTTTTGTTTTTTTTGTCTTTTTTGAGACAGGGTCTCACTATGCAGCTCAGGCTGGCCTTGAGTTCACTTTTGTTGCCCAGACTGGTCTTGAACTCACACCGATCCTCCAGCCTCAGCCTCCCAAGTGCTAGGATCACAGGCGTGCCACCACACCAGGCAAAGTTTCTTAGCTTTTCATGGAGGTGATAGTTTTATTTTGTTTTTGTGCCCTGACTTTGAAACCTAGGACTTCATGTATGCCAGACATATATTCAACTGCTAAGCTACTTTGAGACAGGGTGTGGTGCTGCATACCTGTCATCCTACCTGCTTGGAGAGCTAAGGAAAATGATAGAAAGCTCAAAACTCATGGAGGTGAGCTAACTTGCCTGGTTGCCTCAGCCTTCTGAATATCTTGGGAAATAGGTGTGCATCACCATGCCTGAGGATAGTTCATTTCTTTTCAGTGCTAAATAATTATTCCATATCATAGATATACTACAGTTTAGCCATTTACCTATAGAAGGACATTTTGATTACTTCCATGCTTTACCAATTATGAATATAGTAAACAACAGTGTTCGGACTTTAGATGAGAAGTGTCTCAGTTTCTATTCTTGTTACTCAGACAAAATGCCTGAAAGTCAAAGTTAAAGGAGGAAAGGTTTATTTGGCTTACAGTTTATAGAGTTTTCATTCCATAGTCGGTTGGTTCCAAGGCAGGATGGCCTGGCAGAAGAGAAACAGTTCATGGTAAAGCAGGGCAGACAGAAAGCAAAAAAACAAGCAGCAACCAACAAGCCACAACCCTCCTTCGGTCTCTCGTATCTCATGAAGACCATCCATCTTTAGGGCAGGTAGTACTTACACTCTTAATCCTAGTATCGCATCCTTGACCCTACATATCCTGGATCCAGTCACTTTGAAAAGTCCCATCTATGACTGCATGAGGCTTTGGGGGGAACATCTAGATACAAGTTATAGCAGGAAAGTTTTGATTGGTTGGTTGGTTTGCTTCTTAGTGTGTTCTTTTGAGACAGGGTCTTCCTGTGCAGTTCTGCCTTGCCTTAAACTCACTGTGTAGCCCAGATGGGACTCCAGCTCAAGATAACCTTTTTGCCTCAGCCTCCCAAGTGCTGGGATTACAGGCAGTTGCCACCACACCTCATTGGGGAGGTATTTTTTTTTGGAAAAAAATTAAGGCATTGGCTAGAAAATACTTGTGCACTTAGACACCAAAAGCATTAATTCCAGATAATTAAGTGTAGAAAAGAAAAACAAAAGGCAAAACAGAGAATGCTGTTTTTTTTACTTTATAATAGTTAATTGACAAATATATGTTCATGATATGCAATGTGGTTTCAAATATGTATGCATTGTTTTATAGGTTATTACTACCAAATTAACACATTCATTACCCCTTATACATTAGATCCCCAGATCTTAAAACTGAAAGGTTGTGTCCTATTTTTCTCCTACTTCCCAGCCCCTGGAAACCAGCATTCTACTCCCTCTTTTTGTTGTTTGTTTGGATGTTTTGTGATTCTGAGTTTGAATCCAGGGCCTTGTACATGCTCAACATGTGCCCTACAACTGAGTTACATTCGCAGCCTGGCTACTGTGCTTATAACTTGTCTAGATTCTGTATTACTGATGTTGGGAAGTCTCCTTTTTGGAGACTGTCTGTTGCGAATCCACAGTGAAGGTTTGCCAGCATCTCCTTGAGATACTGGCTCCATTTCATGTTGTCTTAGTTACTTTTTACTCATTGCTGGGACAAATACCCGACACTCAAAATGAAGGAAGGAAAGGTTTATTTAGCTCACAGTTGCTGGAGGATTCAGTCCATATTCGGCTGGCTCAAGGCTGAGTGGAACAGGGCAAAGAGCATCCAGTTCATAGGGCAGAACAGCAACAATCACGACAGAGGCAACAGAGCAACCAGGGCACAGAGAGCAACAACCAACATCTGTCTCTCTGTCTTTCTTTATATTACATTCAGGCTCTCTGCCTTAACCTGTCCACCTTAGGCTATACCAATAATCCCAGCCATACTCAGATCGATAACCCCATCAGTACTAAAATACATAATGCCAATAGTACTCAGACCCATAGTCCCATCAGTACTAAAACACATAATACCAGTGGATCATGACTCAAGTCTCAAACTCTAAGAAGTCTCCACCCCATGATTGCATGAGGCTTTGAGGGGACAACTAGACATAAACCATAACACATGTACATGCCATTCACTCATATATATACATGTAATCTCCAGAAATGAGATTGCTAAATCTTAGGGTGGTTGTTGTTTTGGAGGCAGCTCTATAGTGTTTTCTGTAATAGCCACACTATTTACATTCCCTTCAACAGTGTACATTTATTTCCTTTTTTTCACACCCTCAACAGTGCTATCTTGTGCTTTGGGTAAGTCATCGCAACAGGTGGGACATGATAGCTCTTTGCTTTTTATGTGTTAGTAATGTGAGGCACCTTTTGGTATACCTGTTGTCTTTCTGTATGTCCTCTTTGGAAAAATACCTGTCCAGGTCCTTTGCCCACTTTTTTTTTCTATTGTTTGAGTTCCATATATTTTAGATATTAGCTCCTGATCAGATATATAACTCTCTCTCTCTCTCTCTCTCTCTCTCTCTCTCTCTCTCTCTCTTGTCTTTTTGAGACAGGCTTTCGCTCTGCAGTTCAGGCAGGCCTTGAGCTCACTTTTGTAGCCCAGGCTGGTCTTGAACTCACATGAATCCTCCTGCCTCAGCCTCCCAAGCGCTGTGATTACAGGCATGCACCACCATGCCCAGCTTAATATTTGCTTTCATTCTATAGGTTTCATTTGGCTGATTGCTTTCTTTGCTATAGAGAAACTTTTCTATTTTTTTTAACTTTATTTATTTATTTATGCTATGGCTGGCTCAGCCTACCATGGGGGTGCTGCCGGCGCAGCATGTGGTGCCAGGGACTGAACCAAGATCTCTGCGGTTGTCCAAGCTTTCCTAAGCAGGCACTTTAGACTGCTGAACCATCTTGCCGGCCCCAATTTTACTCTTGTAAATGGATTTCCTGTTTTCTCTAGCACCATTTATTGAAGAGACTTTCTTTTCCTCTTCCCCATTGTTTATTTTTGTCAAAGATTGTTCAGGTCATAACTAACCTTATGTGCCTGGGTTTATTTCTGGATTTTCTATTCTGTTTCATTAGTCCATGTCTGTTTTTAGGCCAACATTGAGCTGTTTTGAATAATATAACTTTGTAATGTAGTTTGAGAGCAGAGAAGGGAATGTGATGCCTCCAGCTTTGCATTAGATTGGGTTGGATTGCATTTGGTTTGGTTTTGTTTATTTGAGACAAGATCTCAGTGTATATTGTAGGCTGGCCCTGAATTCACTGTGTAATCCAGGCTGGCTTCTAACTGGCAGTAATCCTCTTACCTCTGTCTCCTAAAATGCTGGGATAATAGGCATATGCTATCATGCCTGGCTTCAGTTTTGTTTCTAAGATTGCTTTGGTAGCCAGATGTGATGGCTAATGCCTGTGATCCCAGTACCCTGGGTGACTGAGGCAGGATTGTGGGCAGGTTTGATGACAGCCCGGGAAATTTATTGAGATCCTGTCTCAAAGTGAAAAGTAAGGGCCAGCAAGATGGTTCAGAGGTCTAAAGCTCCTGCTTAGGAAAGCTTAGGCAACTGCAGGGACCGCAGTTCGATCCCTGGCACCACATGCTGCACCAGCCCCACCCCCAAGGCAGGCTGAGCCAGCCATAAAAAAAGTGAAATATAAAACAGGGAGATGTAGCTCAGTGGTAGAGCTCCCCTGGATTTGATCCCCAGCATCACAATAAATAAATGATTTCCAGATCACTTTGCCACTGTGTGGATTTTAGGACTTTTTCTGTGTGAAGTGCCATTGAAAGTTTGATGAGATTACATTGAATTTGTAGATCACTTTGGGTAGTATGAATATTTCCACAGTATTAATTCATAGAGTCCCTGAGCATGGGTATCTTTGTGTTTTCTTTAGTGTATTTCATCAGCATCTTATAGATTTCAGTGTACAGATCTTTAAGTTCTTTGGTTAAGTTTATTGCAAAGCATTTTACTCTCTTGTGTTTTTTTGCAGTGCTAAGCATCAAACATAAGGCCTCGTGTGCTAGACAAGTGGTGTACCCGAGAAAAATCAAAAATCTCAGACCTACTTTTTAAGTGGTTTGGTTTTATGGATAGAAATGGAACTGATTTTTTTTATTATGTTGATTTTGTATCCTTTTTAATTTTTTAAAAAATCTCTCTCTCTCTCTCTCTCTCTCTCTCTCTCTCTCTCTCTCTCTCTCTCTCTCTCTTTCTTTGGTATAAGGTATCCTATGCATCTTAGACTCATAGTGATCCTACTGACTCAGCTTCCCCAGTGCTGGGATGACAGGCATGTGCCACCTATACCTGATTTCAGTGACCCACACAACATGCCTAAGGTTCTGGGGCAGGTGCAGGATGTGGTACCAAGGATCAAAACTGGGTACATGCACTTGCCAGGCAGGCACTTAGACTGCTGAGCTATCTCCCCAGCCCTGATTTTGTAACTCCCCAACCCTGGGGGGAAAAAGGAAAGAAGATCATTATGGAAAAGAAGTAAAAATTTTATGAAATATGAGAAAATAAATGAAATTGAAGAAATAATGTCCCAGACCCATTCTTGAGGCCCCACGCCAGTTTGGATGCTAGTTGTGGGGGAAAATGTCTACTGGATAAAGGTCACAGTGGGGACAGTAATGGAAATTTGAGATTTATTTTGGAGGAGGAATAAAAGATTTGACAAGAGATTGACAGGTGACGGGGAGGAGACTTGAAGGAAAGAAAGATGTTTAGGGTTTGCCTTAAGCGGTAGTGCTGCTATCTAGCGAAAAGAGAGGTTTGGGGGCAGAGAAAGAGTAAGGATGGTGAGGGCCACGGTCATATCAGGTGACGACCTCCGACTGTACCTGGACTAGTTCAGAAGCCCTTGAATGGCCTGTTTTAGCCCTGCTCTCTTCAATATTTTATTGGCCTGTATTTACAGAAGAAAATTGAAGTTCTTACCATTGCCAAGAAGTCTATGTAATCTAGCCCTTGTCTGCTTCTTTTAATGCTACTCTCCCTTTTATGAGATCCTATCTCAAAATGCAACCAAAACAACAAACAAACCAACCCCCTTCCCACCTAAAGCTTTCTTTGCATCCTATATTTTCTTCCTTAAAACCTACCTAGGGTATCACCTTAGACAGATTTATAATATGTCAGAATGCCTGCAGCTGATTCATTCTCCTTGCTTCTCCCTCTCTCCTTCCCTCCTTCCCTCCTTCTCCTCCTCCTCCCTCCCTCCCCCCCCCCCCCCCCCCCCTCTAGCTCTGAGTTTTGTTTGTTTAGGGAAGGGTCTACAGGGAGTTCAGGGTCTCACTACTAGGCCAGACTTGTAGTGATCCGCCTGTTTACATCCTCCCAAGAGCTGGGATTACAGGTGCGCACCACGCCCAGTCTCAATTGCTATCTCAGCTTGCCCCGAGGGTGGGGCTGGCACAGCAGGCCTGGGGATCATACCCTGGCCCCTGCACCTGCTTGCAGGCACTTTAATCCGTTGAGCTATTTGGCCGGCCCAGTCTTTGAGTTTTTAACTTGACTTTCATTTTTACTGTTTCCACCGTTATTATCATTTGGTGCTGAGGCTTTCACCTAGGATCTTACTCATGCTAAGCACACTGTACCACTGAGCTACATGCAGAATCCCTGTGAGATGTGCGCATGTGCGAGTATGTGTGTGTGTGTGTGTGTGTGTGTGTGTGTGTGTGTGTGTGTATGCATGTATTTTGGTACTGGTGACTGAATTGAGGGCTTCCACATGACCAGTGCACTACATCCTAGATCAGTGAGGGTGAGCCTCTTGGAACTGTCAGGGATACAGACAGCCTACTGCAGCATGTGCGCCTCTGGCTCAATGCCACTGTCCTAAAGCTTTCTGTTCTTTGAGACAGGGACTAAGTTGCCTGGCCTAGAGTAGCTGGGATGACAAGGACATGCCACTGTCCCTAGTGAATCTTTTTAACACTTCATTTAAACTAGCCAGGAAAGATAAAAAGAAAAGAAAAATTAGCCCGATAATCTTTTTTTAATTACTTTTAATAAGGAATTACAATGTAATAGTTTGAAAATACATTAGCAGTACGTTCCCAATAATTGATACAATCATATTGTTGTCCTCAGCCAGAGAATCTTTTATTTTTCTCCCTTCATTAAATTAACAACTGTAGGACATCTGTATGCTAATGATATTTCTAACATTCCTTGCTGTTTCTTTAACCAGGAATTTATAGACTTTTTCCTGCTAAAATCTCAGTTTTGTGTTTGGAAAGGCAGAGAGAAATTCTTTGAAATACTGAAGTAATTTAACCTATCTGAGGCTAAAGTACACATAAATGAAACACTCTACTTAGTTAGGAAAAAGTTGTTATTTATTTAAAATTTAATTTGTAGGCTGAGTGGTACAAGTGCCTGCCTGGCAAGTAGAACAAGTCCAGGTACCAAAAATAAATAAATAAAATATAATTTATTATTGACTCTTTTTTTCTGGTCTTAAGTGTGTTTTAAATATAACATTTTCAGGGGCTGGGGAGATAGCTCCATAGCACAAGTGCCTGCCTGGCAAATGTAAGGTCATGAGTTTGAACCCCGGTGCTGCAATAAATAAATAAATAAATAAAATGTCATTTCCTCTTGATCTATCACATGATAAATCGTTCATTATTAAATCTTTTCAGTTATTATGAAAAAACCAGTTTTAGCCAAACCAGGCATGGAGTGATGCATCCTGCTCCTGTAGCCACCTGGGAGGGAGAGGCTAGAGGTCCCCCAGTGCCAGTCTGGGCAGCTTCGTGAGACCTTGTCTCAAGGTGGGCACCTAAAAATGGCTGAGCATATAGCTCAGTGCTGTCTGGCTTCAATGCCAAGTACCAGAAAAGCAAAAACAAAACAGTGTTTCGTGTTCCTAAGGTACTCATTTTTTTCTTTTTCAGGACATACACTCATAGAGAGCATTACAGTTTGTGGATTTGAAGCAGTTAGGAATGTCCCTGCCAAGTCGACAGACCGCCTTTGTTAACCCACCTCCTCCAGAGTATATCAATCCTAAGAAAAATGGGCGACTGACAAACCAGCTGCAGTATCTACACAAAGTGGTTCTGAAGGCATTGTGGAAACATGGTTTTTCCTGGCCTTTTCAGCAGCCTGTGGATGCTGTGAAGTTGAAGTTACCTGTGAGTGTATCTTATAATTTTGTTAATGTGAGAAAGAAGAATCCTGCAAACCTTTGTAGGAAATAGCCAGTCTCTAACATCATATCCATATAGATAAATATGTAGTATACTTGCATTTATTTTATGCTAAATTTATTTTCATGATGTTTTTATTTAGGGTGACACCTGTGACTACCCCTCTTCTCCCCCTGTCCTCTTTTCCTCCTCCTGCTTCCTCATGTATATGTGCAATACAGAAAAGTTCTCTCCTTTTTGGACATTGGTACATGCATGTAGCATATCTTGATTATTTTTGCCCCCTTTACCCCCTTACTTCTTTCCTCTCCCCTTGAGTCCCTGCCCCATCTCTGGAAGTCTGATCGTCATGTTTCCTACCATCTCTTTATTGCTATATACTCACTTGTTTATATTTTAGGTTTATTATATAATAGAAACCATGCAACATTTAACTTTCTGTGTCTGGTTTATTTTACTTAGTATTATGATCCCAAAAGATATTTCATTCTTTATGGCTAAAAAACATTCCATTGTGCCTATTTTTTTTTTTTTTTTTTTTTTTTTTTTTTGCGAAACCGGGGTTCAAACTCACAGCCTTGCACTTGCCAGGCAGGCACTTGTACCACAGAGCTATCTCCCCAGCCCCACTGTGCCTGTTTTTGTTGATGGCAGCTAGAGTTATTCTTAGAGCTTAGATTTTATAACTTTATTTATTTTATGTTATGGCTGACTCAATCTGCCTTGGGGGTGGGGCTGGCACAGCATGTGGTGCTGGGGATTGAACCGCGGTCCCTGAGGTTGGCTAAGCAGGCGGTTTAGACCACTGAGCTATCTTGCCGGCCTAAAGAGCTTAGATTTTATGAGTTATGCTATTATGAACATGAATATACATATATCACTATAGTAAGATATATTTAATTTTTTGTATGTGTGTTTTTATTTGAGACAGGATCTTGCTGTGTAGTTCAGGCTGCTTTTGAACTCACTGGGCAGGTCAGGCTGGCTTTGAACTTATAGTCCTCTTGCCTTAGCCTCCTGAGTGCTGGGATTATAGTAATACCCCATCAGACTCAATTTTTAATTCTTTTGTTTAAAAGATGTCTTTAATTTTTTTCAGTGGCCCACTATATCACTGTAGTAAGAGCGTCATTTTTTTTTGTTCATTTTTGTCTTTTGAGACAGAATTTTCCTATGTAGTTCAGGCTGGCCTTGAACATATGATGGCTTTCCCGCATTAGTCTTCCAGTAGTAGAATTACAGGCATGTGTCAACACAACCAGTCTTTAATTATTTTGACTTTAAAACTATGCCTTTAATTCTTTTATGAATATTAGGAGAGGTGTAGATGCATCAGGTGGAATTGTTTTTATTATTGATACATTTTAGATATATATAATAATGATTCTGTCATAGGAAATTTCTATCTATGCATGATACATGTAACTCCATTCCTTTTTTCTCTATTTTCCTACCCTCCTTTCAAACCCTCTTCTTCTCCTTATTTGCAAAAGCTTTGTTTCCATTTTTTCCTTTTCTCAGTTTTTTCATTTTCCTTCCTTTTCCCTCCTCCCCTACCTAATTTCCCTTCCCACTGTCATATTTTCTTCCTTTTTCACAGAATCTGTGCATTTTGGTCTATTTACACTTCAGTTTCTCACACCAGAGAAACAATGCAGTGTTTATACGTGTGTTTGATTTACTCTACTGGAGTGTATGGCCTCAAGGTGCATCCGTTTACCTATAAACATCTCAAGTTTATCCTTCCTTATGGCAGAGCAGTGCTGCGCCTCCGCTGTCTCCATCATTGGTTGATGGCCATTTGGGCTGTTCCTATGATTTAGCTATTACAAACTCTGATGCTGTAAGTATTGGCGTGCTTAATAATGCTTTTAATTCTTTTGGGAAGATACCAAGAAGAGAAATATCTGGGTCAAATATCTAGTCCTGTTTTTTTGAGGAATTTCCATACTGATTTCCACATTATAGCTTTTTAAAGGTGGTTAGTGGCTCTGTTGAGTTATAGGTGCTATAGCTAATTAAGTTTCTTTGTGTACTAATACTTGTGAATTCATTTTAATACTTGTAATTTCTTCAAATCAATAGGATTATTATACCATTATTAAAAACCCAATGGATTTAAATACAATTAAGAAGCGATTGGAGAATAAATATTATGTGAAGGCATCAGATTGTATAGAAGACTTCAATGTAATGTTCTCAAACTGTTATTTATATAACAAGGTACGTAAGACATATACTACTGATTCACTGCTTTTACATATAGGATATATATATTATATATATACAGGGATATGTTTATGTCTATATATGTATACATATTTCAAAATTCAAATTTTGATTTGGACTACTTTACAGTAATAAGAGGATAATGTTATTTACTGGTTTCTGTAACATCCGCACATCAACATTTGTTCAGTCTGTTTTCCTGACTTTTTGCCTAAGTAGCTGTAACAGCACAATGCTTTGAAAAATGAAATACTAATATAGCTTTATTTTGGGGGATGGGAAATCTTGTTCTGTCGCCCAGGCTGGCCTAAACTCACTGTGTAGTTAAGGCTAGCTTTGAACTCGCACTGCCTGTCCTTCAGCCTTCCTCATTCTGGATTATAGGCACGCGCTACCGTGCCCAAACATGGTACCGTTAGTGCTCAAGGTGTTCCCCCTCAGTTTCACGTACTCTTGTCCCATCGTCCTTGCCACAATGTGAAGCAACTCTGGAAGTGTTCTCTTGTGAGGATTTTTACAAGGTCCGATCAAAAATACAGTGAGCACCACTGCACGTGCCATAAACAGGAAAGCAGGCTCATCCAAACGTTTACATGTATCCCCCGCCCACTTTGCTTATCTGCTCACTGGACCTGGCTCCTTGCAACTTCTGTCTTCCCTACAGTCAAAATGACCCTGAAAGGTAAATGTTTTGAATCAGTTTAGGACATGGAGGCAGCCCTGACAGCATATCTACAGAAATTATAAAAGAAGACTGCCAGAACTGCATCAGTGACAGGAATGATTGCATAAGTATGTTTAAGTGAGGAGAGGTTAATGGTGGAGTAGCTTTTATGTCTTTTACTGTGATAAAGATTTTTAAATTTAAACATTTCACTTGCACCTCATATACAGACATTTTCACCTTAATCTTCACATTTGTTTTCATCTATGAAACTGAATTTATGTATTTAGTTTTCTTCCACTCAGTATTCCTGTTTTCCACAGTGTCTTATCCTTTTTTATCTGTTTTTATGGTATTTAAATATTTTAAGACTTATATTCCATTTGGATAGGAGAAATTTTTTTTTTTTTTTTTTTTTTTTTGAGACAGGGTCTCGCTATGCAGTTCAGGCTGACCTTGAGCTCACTTTTGTAGCTCAGGCTGATCTCGAACTCACACTGATCCTCCTGCCTCAGCCTCCCAAGTGCTGGGATTACAAGTGTGGGCCACCATGCCGGCTTGGATAGGAGAAATCTAAGTATTTAGAATTTATACAGAAATCACTTTTTAGTCATACTGAAATGTAACAAATTTTGAGTTGGTTTCACTGATAAAGTTATTATCAGTGTTGCCTTGTGTTCATAGAAGATTTAATTCTGTTAACTTATGTGAGTTTTTTTAAAAATTCAGTATCAGTGGTTATCAGTGCCATTTAACTTCACCTTTAAAAGCAATTCTACAGCCAGGGAGATAGCTCAGCAGCATAAGTGCCTGCCTGACAAGCACAAGGTCCTGAGGTCAATCCCTGGTGAAAAGTGATGCTAAAGTGTTCTTATGCACTTAACACTTTAGAACAAAGTCCAATAGTTTTCCTTAGCTACCTAACTTAGAAATAAATGTTCTTGGTTTAGTTTGTTGCCGTTTAACATTTTTTTGAACAGTAAAATAAAGTATAAGAAAAACTTCTAATTTGACGGTCAAGACTTTTAAATTGAGTCAACACTATAGTGTTGTATATAAGGTAATAATTGCTTCCAGTTAAACAATGAAGTACTCCACTCAGAAATAAATGCATTTCATTTTAACCTATTGAGGAGTAGAAATTCTTGTATGTATTACCTTGTATTGATAGCACTGGTTAGATCATACCTCTGATACTTGGAGAGGCATTCTGGTCCTTTTTAGAAGCTGAAGAGGTAAGATGCTAGAATTTATTTATTTATTTATTTATTTATTTATTTATGTATTTATATTTAGTACAGGGTCCACAGGATCTCACTATTTAGATCGAACTCATAGTGATTTTCCTGTTTTCAGCCTCCCAAGCGCTGAGATAACAGGCATGCGACACCACGCCTAGTCTCAATTACCAGTTCAGCAGTCCCAGGGGCAGGGCCAGTACAGCATGCCAGGATTGAACCCTGGCTGCTGTGCTCTGCCTAAACAGGCACTTTAGTCCATTGAGCCATCTGGCCACCCTCAGTGATAGAATTTAATGTTCACTATTAGAAGAAATAACTAATATCTAGGAGTACTATATCGCTGTTTTTATAAGTCAGCCTGAATTTTTAAAAAATCCCTATGAAATATTTAATGTATTTCTAGCCTGGAGATGATGTTGTTCTTATGGCACAAGCTCTGGAGAAGTTGTTTACACAGAAATTATCTCAGATGCCACAAGAAGAGCAAGTTGTGGGCAAAGAAAAAATAAAGAAAGGTAAGCGAAGGGCGTTTGGATCGTTTATGGCGTCTTTTTGTCTGATCTCTCTAATCTCTCATATACATGAACATAAAATCCCACAAAGGAGACAGACGTCTAGAAGCTCTTCCGCATCCTATTACAGAGGTGCAGCATATCCCTTCAGTCTGCTAAGCCTTAATCACAAGGAGGGTCACCAGGCAAGGGGAGAGAAGGTTGCGCTGATAATGGAGTTGAAGCCAGGCTTCCTGTTGCACAGTAATGTTTGCCAGTCATCCAATAAACCATACTTGGTGTTACTGCTGTTTCCAGCATAGACTGGTTGTAACTATGCTCTGTGCTGATAGGGCCCTCACTGCCAGTAGATCCCATCCCTAAGAACGAAATGTTGCTGTTATGTTTAGAATAGATACTTAGAAAAATGTTTTTCTAAAAACCAGAATTAGAATGTAAGAAAGAATGGTATTTTATGTTTATCCAAATATTTGACTTTGTTCATGTTTCTCTAGGCACTCAAAAGAATGTATCTGTTTCTTCTGTTAAAGAAAAACCATCGCCCAGAGCAACAGAGATTGTATTTAAGCAGCAAGAGGCTCCCCCTGTGCTCCCTGAGGTGGCCGTCTTTCCCTTAAGCATGGCACAAGGAGCTCTGCTCCACTCTAGCTCTCAAACTGTGGTCCAAGTAAGTTTATTACAGTTTTTAAACCGTTAGTTCTTAAAATATGTTCAATGTAACCCAGGATGACGGTGCTTTCTTTTGGATTATTTTGTTTTTGTTTGGTTTGGTATGGAGGGATTCAATGCTTTATTTTTATTTATTTATTTATTTTTTAAACTTCATTTATTTGTTTGTGTATGTATGTATGTATGTATGTAATGGCTGACTCAGCCTGTCCTGGGGGAGGGGCTGGTATAGCATGTGGGGCTGGGGATTGAACCACGGTCCCTGTGGTGCCTAAGCAGGCGCTCTACACCACTAAGCTAGCTCACCGGCCCAATGCTTTATTTTTTAAAACAGGGCCTCACTAAGTTACTAAACAGCCAGACTGTGGTCAAAATTACAATCTTCCTGCCTCAACCTCCCAAAATACTGGAATTTACAATACAAGCCACTGTGTTTGGATTCTACTTTCATTTAAATTGATAGGAAAATTCATCTTGAGCATTCAAAAGTTTTGTCATATTGCTTCTACCTTTGTGCATCTTGTGAACAGAAGCCTAGAATGCTAACTAAATTTTATATATTTTTTGATACAATTTAAACTGTTTCAGTATCTCAATAGCATTAAGATCAAAGGTTGTTCACCCATAGAGCTTTACTTTTTAAATGTGTACCCTAGTTTATTTCAGATATTCATAAACCTTTTCTACACCCATGGCTTTGATATTTCTGTCTTTCATTATCTTAAGAACTTGTATGAGATAATTCTTTAGAATGTGGGAAGAAATCATTAGAGCTATTTGTTTTGCCTATAAAAGTGAAATTAATCTTTAACATTTAATATATGAATTGACAATGATATATATAAATTTCCTAGATTGCCTTTTTTCTTTCACTTTTGTTTTGATTTTTGAGACAGGGTCATGTTTTGTGTTCAAAGCTGGCCTTGCGCTCATAGTGCCCTTGCATCCCCAGCCTCCAGAGTGCTGGAATCACAAAAGCGCATCGCCACACCCAGCCCCCTCCATTTTCCTTACTTGATAAATATCTCCTTAAGCATAGCTTTTGTTGAAGTATAGCTTTCTGTCCTTGAATTGTTTCACTTTAGACTACCAGGGGTGTGAAGAGAAAAGCAGATACAACAACTCCTACAACCTCTGTAGTTACAAGTAATGAATCTTCTACACCACCTATGGAAAAAAAACCAGCCAGAATACTACCGATAAAAGAAAATGAGATTAAAAATATTTTGCCAGATTCTCAACAACACTGTAAAATTGAAAAGAGGAATAAAATAACTGAAAAACTAAAGCACTGCAATGAAATTCTTAAAGAAATGTTTTCCAAGAAACATTTTTCATATGCGTGGCCCTTTTATAACCCTGTTGATGTTGATGCTTTGGGACTACATAACTACTATGACATTGTTAAAAATCCAATGGATCTTGGAACTATTAAGGTAAGTATTGTCTTAATAGGAAGAACTTCTTTTCTTTTTCTTGATAATTTTGTTTTGTTTTGTATTTTTAGAGATAGGTCCTTGCTATGTAGCCCAGGTTGACCTCAAACTCTCAAGCCTCTGCCTCAGCCTTCCAAATGTAGAAATTTCAGGTATGCATCATGCCCAGCTCAATTCTTTTCTTTTCTTTTCTTTTCTTTTCTTTTCTTTTCTTTTCTTTTCTTTTCTTCTTTCTTTCTTTCTTTCTTTCTTTCTTTCTTTCTTTCTTTTTGTCTTTTTGAAACAGGGTCTCACTGTGCAGTTCAGGCTGGCCTTGAGCTCACTTTTATAGCCCAGGCTGATCTTGAACTCACACTGATCCTCCTGCCTCAGCCTTCCAAGTGCTGGGATTACAGGATTATTTTCTTTCTTAATTAATTAGTACATGGTCTTGCTATGCAGTTTAGAATCATAATGGTGCTCCTGTCTCAGCCTCCCCAGAGCTGGGATTATAGCCGTGCACCACCATGCCTGGTTCTGGGGCCCACATAGCATGTGGTGCCGGGGATCAAGCTCGGGTCTTTGAGCTTTCCAGGCAGGTGATTAGACCCCTGAGCTATCTCCCCAACCCTTAATTCTTGATATAAAAAATAATTCATCCAGCTGAACATGTGGCACATACCTATAATCCTAGCTTCTCTAGAGACTGAGATAGGAGGATCATTTGAGCCTAGGAGTTTGATGCTATCTGGCCAACATAGCTAGAATTTGAGAAAGAGAAAGAAAGAAATCTATCACTGCAAAACTCTGAAAAAAGTGAAGAAAATTTAGCACCTGAAACAAATAATTGAAACTGATTCTCAAATGAACATATTCATTCTCTTTTACCATAATATTTACAGTTATAGTATGTAATATACTCTGTACTCTGAATTTTCATTCCTGTACAATGGACATTTTCTTGTTTCACTTTCTTTAAGATTTTTTTGTTGTTATTATTGTTTGTTTTTTTGTTTTGCACTGAGATTGAAGGCAGAGCCCTGTCACTAAACTACACCCCTAGCACGTTCTATCATTTTTATTTTGAGACACTAAGTTGGCCAGGCTAGCTTCACATTTGTGGTCCCCCTACCTCAGTTTCTGAAGTAGCTCAGATTGTAGGTAGTACCATGCCCATCTTTGTTAGGAATATTTTTTAATAATTACATGATTCCAGCTTTTTAAAAAATTCTTTATGTTTGGTTAGACATTTATGCCTTATGCAAGTAAGACATTTATCCTGTTCATTTTGGGGAAAATATCTTGCGTTGGTATACTTTCTTAATTGTTGATTTAAAAAAATTGTTTTGTTTGTTTTCATGGTTTATTTTGAGACAGGTTCTCACTATATAGTTCAGACTGGCCTTGGACTCATTATGTAGCCTAGGGTGGCCTTGAACTTGGCAGTGATCCTCCTGCCTCAGCTTCCCAAGTGCTGAAATTACAGATGTGCACGGCTGGAAGCTTTAAATCACTGGAAAATTTTATGTATAGTATTTTAGTATACATATGGTATACAGTTTTATGTATATTAATTTTATCAGTAACTGTTTAAAAGGATAGAGCTCTATAACATCTTTAAAATTGTTCAGAGTCTCAGTCCATCTCCCAAACAACTGTTCATTGTATTTTTTATTCTTTTCTCTAGATGTTTGATTTTTTTGTTTTCTTTTTTTTAATCAGCAGCATAATGTTTATTATTAACATGTCAGAACCTAGTTTTGCTTTTTTTTTTTTTTCAGTACTAGGATTGAACCTAGAGTCTTGTACATGTTAGTCAAGATCTTTACACTCTATCCCTAGCCCTTTTATTTTTTTTTACTTCATGTTATGGCTGGCTCAGCCTGCCCTTGGGGTGGGGCTGGCGCACCATGCAGTGCCAAGGATAGAACTGTGGCCCCTGAGGTTGCCTAATCTTGCCTAAGCAGGTGCTTTAGACCACTGAGCTATCTAGCCAGCCCATCCCCAACCCTTTTTTTTTCAATTTCATTTTGAGACAAGGTATGACTTAAGTTGCCCAGGCTGCCTCAAACTTGTGATCCTCCTTTCTCAACACTTAGTAGCCGGGATTATCAGTGTGTGCCAGTATGCCTGGTAATATCTATACTTTGCTCTTATTCTCAAGTGATTATTATATAATTCTAAAATGACAGTTTTCCCTCTTCCCACTTGGAAGACATTCAGACATCTATTCTTGTTATCTACCACTGGTTTGTTTGTCATCCCTTCATAGGTAACCTGTCTTTTTCTTCCTAGTTGTACTTTTTTTTTTCCTGTGGCTGGCTCAGCCCACCCTAGGTTTGGGCTGGCGCAGCGTGTAGGGATTGAACCTTGGTCCCTGTGCATTTGCCTAAGCTTGACTAAGCAGATGCTTTACATCACTGTGCTATCTTGCTGGCCCTCTAGTTGTACATTTGACTTTATTCATCTTACCTAGAACTTAGCACTTTGAGCATCAAGACCATGTCTTTTGACTTCAAAATAGTGCTTTCCTAATTTTCTCTATATACTAACTTAGATTCAGATGTCATGAAGCATTATCTGACTTAAGATAATGAACCTGAACCAAATCTTAAAGGATAAATAAGACTTTGGTAAGTTACAGAATGTTCTAGGCAGGGAAGAGAATTTATAGAATGGCCATGAGACGAAGAAAACATTCCGAGTACTATATTTGGTCCAATTTGAAATGCCTGGGGAATATGAAGGAAACCTGGGCAAAGATGAAACTAGAAGGAAATATGGGTTTTTAAGAAAGACTAATGGAAAGAAGCCAACAGCTGCTGCCATTAAACATGAAAATTATGTCCTTATATTTGATTTTTTTTTCCTCTTCAACTTGGGACCTTGAATTTGCCAGACAGGCACTTAAGCCATTGAGCTATCTCCCCAGCCCTATATTTGACTTTTATAAAGTTTTCTCTAGCATCAGTTTGCAGACTGGTTAGGAGATTATTGCAGGATTTCAGTAACTAGAAAATCTAATTCTTCTGGAGTCCCTCAACTGCCAGTGATCTCATTGGTAGAAAGCTATGATTTTTGACTTGACAGAAGGTTTCATGTTTCAGTTTTGCATTTCCTTACTTTCCAGTGAGGATTGGTGTATTGCATTTGTTTATTGGCCTTTCATATTTGTGAATTGTTCCTTAATGTGACATTTTGTCCAGTAGTCTCTATAATTTTCTCCCTAGTTTTTCTTTTCTTTTTTTTTAAAATGTGTTTGGTACTGTGCAGCTCAGACTCGTAGTGATCCTCCTGTTTTCAACCTCCCCAAAGCTAGGGTTATAGGCATGCATCACCATGGCCAAACTCAGTGGCCAGCTTAGCATACCTGGGGGCAGGGCCAGCAGGGCATGTGGTGCCAGGCGTTGAACCCCGGTTCCTGAGCTTGCCTAAGCAAGCGCTTAGTCTGCTGAGCTATCTCGCTGGCTCTTCTTGCTAGTTTTTCTTCCAATAGCTGCTTAATTAGCTAGTCTACCTCTACTCTTCTACCCATTTTATATGCAACTGCCTAAAAATATAAGGGGCAGCCAGATAGCTCAGTACTAAAACTCCTGCTTAGGCAGAACACAGCAGCTGGTGTTCAATCCCCAGCATGCCATGCTGGCCTCACCTCTGGCCTCACTGAGACAGCTATTGAGACTGGGCATGGTAGTGTGACTTGAATCCCAGCTTTTGGGAAGCTGAAAACAGGAGAATCACTTATGAGTCCGATCTCCGTAGTGAGACTTTGTAGACCCTGTAGTTCCTGTATCAAATACATTGAAAAAAAAAATATTTAAAAATATAGTTAATGCATATTAATCTTTATTTTTGATATCTTTTCATTCTCAACAGATATTTATTTATTTGTTTGTTTGTTTGTTTTTGTGGTACCAGGGATTGAACTCAAGACCTTCTGTTTACCAGGCAAGCACTTATTCCACTGAGTTAGCTCCCTAGCCCCACCAACAGATTTTAATATAAAACTTTCAGGTGGTCAAGAATGGTTTAAGGAAATTATTCTTTTATCACTTTTTTACTTTCAATCTTACCTACCCAAGACCATCTGATCACACTTTTCCTTCCTTTCCTCCTTTTTTTTTAATTTTTGGTGGTGCCAGGACCTTGTGCTTGCCAAGGAAGCACCTATCCCACTGAGCTGTCTGTCTCGCCTTTTATCTTTTTTTTTTTTTTTTTTTTTTGTGGTACTGGGGATTAAACTCAGGACCCTATACTTGCCAGGCAAGCTCTTATTCTACTGAGCTATCTCCCAGCCCGCTTCTTTTCTGATTTCATTCCTATCCTTTTCTGTGGTTTGCCTTCTTGCTTTTCTCTACTTGTCAAAACTTATTGGATTTTTTCAGCATAACAATGTAAACAGTATAATTTTAATGTTTTTAAAGTATTGTAGGTAATTGTTTTTTGCATTCTCCTATATTTCTAAATCTTGTCATAATAAGCACTTAAAGAGGGGTGCTTAGTTGTTGACTTAAACCATATTGTTTGTGAATCCTGTAATTTTTCCTTAATTTAGAAGAAAATGGACAACCAAGAATATAAGGATGCATGTGACTTTGCTGCAGATATGAGATTAATGTTCATGAATTGCTACAAATATAATTCTCCAGATAATGAAGTTGTGGCTATGGCTAGAATGCTTCAAGTGAGTTTTCCTTATGCTTACCTTATGAAAAACTTACTCATATAAAAATTATGAAAAACTTAAGAAAAAATGCAATTTTCCTTTGTTAAAAGTTAGAATTTTTAGAGCTATCATTTAAAATACAATAATACTTTTTTTTTTTTTTTTTTTTTTTTTGGTCCTTTTGAGACAGGGTCTCACTGTGCAGTTCAGGCTGGCCTCGAGCTCACTTTTGTAGCCCAGCCTGGTCTTGAACTTGCACAGATCCTCCTTCCTCAGCCTCCCAAGTGCTGGGATTACAGTTTTGCGCCACCACGCCTGGCTACAATAATACATTTTTAAATAGTACAGAGTAATTTGTAAATTATACCTTTTAAGCTCTGTGGGTTTGTTTTTTCAATTATTTTATCCACTAATAGCAAATCTTTTAATGAAGTTATTTGTGATACAAAAGAAATGAGGCAGAGTGTGAAGGACGGGGCTGTAGGTATCTGAGATGGGGTTGATTGGAGAAGGTCACAATCGAAAAAAGATCCTAGGCATCAGCATGTGAACCAGTAGAAGGTAGAATGATGCACTAACTATAGGGTTCCTGAAAGAAAATCCACTTTATAACTTAGGATTTTCTTGTTTGGAAAAAGGGATAAAAGCTCCCAAAGTTGGCAGGCAAATAAGTGCATGACTTTGGTATGTCTTTTAAAAATTCTGGTCAAAATATGACAATGAAATTTTTTATGAAATGATGTTGGTGCTGCAATAAATAAAAAATGCAGAATACTTTAATCATCTAATTTTCCATCATAGGATGTTTTTGAAATGCATTTTGCCAGAATTCCTGATGAACCTGTTGAGAGTACTCCTGCATGTAACATCACCACAGGCACTACAAAAACCCTTAGTAAAGAGAGCAGTAGCGAAGCTTCTTCTGAAAATAACTCTTCTGATGATTCTGAAGATGAACAAGTTAAGCGTCTTGCAAAGCTTCAAGAGCAGGTAGTTGATTGTTATCAGTACAGACTTTCTACAAGCAGATCTATTATAAAATTCTGAAAGGCTTTACATTTGTTTGTTGGTTGGTACTGGGAATTAAATCTAGGGAGCACTGAGCTATATCCCCGCATCCAAGTTCATTCCTGCACTGATATCAACCGATACTTATCCAGAGTAGCATCATCCAAGCTAATTTTTCCCTTTCTGGCAATGTAAGGCAAAGATGGAAATAAGCTTCTGATTAGAAGGGTGAGTGGTTGGATGGAGAGATGGACAGAATTTTATGAAGACCAACATAATAATAGATATAAATATAAATATAGATATAAATCCCCAGCTCTTTTATGTTTTTATTTTGGGACAAGATCTTGATCTCGATTCTCTCTCTCTCTCTTTCTCTCTTAAACTTTCAAACCTCCTGCCTTTTCTCCTCAGTAGTAGGATTACAATTCTGTGCCTTTATACAAAACCTGTGCGTGTGTGTATGTGTGTGATAGTGTAGATCAAACTCATGGCTTCACATACTCTGGACAAATGCTGTACCACTGAGCTACATCCCTACCTCCCTTCTTAAAGATTTCAGATTGCTATATTTAGGGCACTGAGGAAAATCAGCTTTACTTATTTCATATTTTGTCAGGTTTAATAGTCTTTTGTAGCTGGGGAGATAGCTCCGTTGCACAAGTGCCTGCCTGGCAAGTATAAGATCATGAGTTTGAACCCCAGTCCCGCGGAGGGGGGAAAAAATGTCTTTTTTACTCAAATTTTTATAAGCTTATAAAATTCTATTTTTAAATAGAATTCTGTTGTGTTTATTCCTAGTCACAATAAGTGGTTGATTCTTACTAATTTCTGACATAATCTGAGATATGTTATTCATGAGATCTTACTTTTCTTTTTGTGTGTGTGTGATAAAGTGTTGACCTTCTCTGAGCTCAGGCCTGAAAAATTAATGATTAAACAATTTAAAATGGGTTGGAGGGGTTGGGGAGATAGCTCAGAGATCTACACACTTGCCCGGCAAGTGTCAGGACCTGGTGCCAAATGCCATGCCAGCCCCAGAACCCAGGGCATACTGTGGCAGCCACCGAAATTGGGCATGGTGGCACCTGCCTGTAATCCCAGTGCTAGGGAGGCTGATGCAGGAGGATCACTACAAGTCCAAACTACATAGTGACACCCTGTACCAAATAAATAAATAAATAAATAAATAAATAAATAGTAGCTTGAAAATGCAAATTAATATTGGTCTGTTTTTATTTTTCTTATTGATTTTTGCAGTACTAGGAATCAAACTCAGGCCTCACATTTGCTGGGAAGCTCTCTACCATTAAACTAATATAGTCGTCTTGGTCTGCTTTAGGTGAACGTTTAATTAAATTTGTAGGTTGAATACATTGTAGTGTTTGAAGTTTAATGTACATTCTTCAAAACAATGAATTTTTGATGTGAAATAAACACTTAAAGAAATTGTATGAAATGAACTTCACAAAAAATGCTCTAGGCTTTGGAGTGCTGTCAATATTTTTCTAGCATCTCTGATTATTTAAAGCCATAAATGTTTAAAGTTTATTTTTTCTTTATTAGCTTAAAGCTGTTCATCAACAACTACAAGCTTTGTCCCAAATACCTTTCCGTAAGCTAAAGAAAAAAAATGAAAAGTCTAAAAAAAGGAAAAGAAGAGAAAATATTAATAAAGGAGATGAAAATACAAAGAAAAATTTTCAACTAAAGGAAACATCTACGAGCAAGTAAGAATTTTTAAGATGGCTTACATGAAGGTCTTATATAAAGAATAACATTATTTAAAATAAATTTCATGGGGCTAGGAAGATAGCTCAGTAGAATAAGTGCTTGCCTCACCGCACAAGGGCCTGAGTTCAATCCCCAGTTCTGCACAAATAAATTAATTAATTAAATTAAATTAATTTCACTAGGATGTAGCTCAGAGGTAGAGTGGGCTCTGTTTCACTTGCCAAACAAACAAAATTACTAAAGGTAATTTTATTACAGCCAACCAAAGAAGAGGAAACACGAGTTCTTGACTCCTAAATATGAGGACAAAGATAGTGCTAAGCCTATGAGCTATGATGAGAAAAGGCAGTTGAGTTTGGATATAAACAAACTCCCTGGAGACAAACTGGCCCGCATAGTTCATATAATACAATCCCGAGAGCACTCACTGCAAAGTTCCAACCCTGACGAGGTGGAGATAGATTTTGAAACACTAAAGCCATCAACACTAAGAGAACTAGCGAAGTACGTCTCAGCATGTCTAAGGAAAAGACCACTAAAACTCCATGGTAGGTGTTTAATGCCTACTACTAAGAGTCTAGTATCACATTTGTGTCAATTTTGGTCATGCTTTTTTTTTTTTTTAATTCCTAAATCACACAGATAAGAAAGTAACAAAATCCAAAGAAGAAATTCATTCCCAGAAGAAACAAGAGTTGGAAAAGCGCTTACGGGAGGTCAACAATCAATTAAATTATGGAAAACGTCAGGTAAAATGTAAGTGGCATCCCATTCAACTCAGTTATTCTCCTCCTGGGTATTTTTTAAGAAGAACTGAAAACATACCATAGATATGTGTGCACCCATGTTTATAGCAGCACAATTTTGTCATAGATAAATCTTGGAAACAACCGAAATGGCCATCAAATGAGGAATGGATAAATAAGATGTAGTATTTTTATATAAATGGAGTATTACTCAGCTGTAAAGAAAGATAAACTTGAGGCTTTCATAGATAAATGGAGCAACTAGATGCTATACTCATAAGTGAAGTAAATCAGACTCACATGTGTAAACATTACATCGTCTCCTAGTGTAAGAACCTGAAAGAGTAAATAAAATCTGAAGGGTACAATAGATATAGTAGAACAGAAAGAAACTGAACATAAGGAATAAACACTTGGGATGAGGGAAAGGAGAAAAGATGGGAAAAATAATAAAGAGGAAAATATTCATATAAGTATATATACAGAATAGCTAAGATGATTGTGCCACTAATTTCTTTTTTTAATTTAATTTTAATTTTTAATAGGAAATAGCAATATGATAGTTTTAAAACATATTAGCAGTGCATTCATAATAATTGATACATTAAATTTTGCTGTCCTCATAGTAGTTATGTAGAGCACAGTGTGTAGACATGATAAATTTT
>PVKN010006221.1:0-28997 GCA_004027915.1 Capromys pilorides
TGATTTCTCCAGGTCTGTGAGTTATGTTGATGGTATTTTGATAGGGATTGCATTAAATCTGTATAACAATTTCGGTAGTATGACCATCCTACAATGTTGTTTCTTCCTATCCAGGAGCAGGGAATATCTTTCCATTTTCTGAAATCTTCTATGATCTCTTTTTCAGAGTACTATAGTTTTCATTGAAAAGGTCTCTTACTTCTTTAGTTAGGTTAATTCCTAAGTATTTTATTTTCTGTGGCGCTATTGTAAAAGGTACTGTTTTTCTAATTTGTCTCTCAGTGTGTTTGTTATCTGTGTAGAGGAATGCTATTGACATTGTGTGTTAACTTTGTATCCCACTATGCTACTGAACTTGTATTAATTCTAGTAGCTTTTTGGTGGAGTTTTTGGGTCTTCCAAGTATATTATCATGTCATCTGCAAATAATGATAATTTAACTTCTTCTTTACCTATTCTTATTCCTTTTCTATCTCTTGTCTAATGGCAAAAGATTTCAGCTTTTTGCCATTCAGAATTATGTTACCTGTTGGATTGTCATAGATGGCTTTTATCAAATTAAGATAGAGGCCATCTGTTCCAATTTTCTGTAGAACTTTGAGCATGAATGAGTGTTGGACTTTGTAAGAAGCCTTTTCTGCATCAACTGAGATGATCATGTGGTTTTTGGATTTGGCTCTATTGATGCAGTGTATTACATTCATTGATTTGCGTATGTTGAATCATCTTTGCATTCCTGGGATCAATTCTACCAGAGAAGGATGCAACCAAAAAAGAGAACTATAGGCCAATCTCTCTCATGAACACAAATGTAAAAATCCTCAATAATATCCTAGAAAATAGAATACAAAAAAATCGTTAAGATTATTCATCATCACCAGGCAGGATTCCCCAGCACTGGGATTACAGGCCTGCACCACCATGCCTGGTTTCAGTAGCTACCTCAGCTCGGGGCCAACATGGCATGTGGTAGTGGGGATTGAACACAGGCCTATGTGCTGTCTCCCTGACCCAATGAGCGATTTTTTTTTCTTTGCTGTGCTCAGGTTCAAATGCAGAGCCTCTTACACTTAGAAAGGGCATAGGCACTGGGCTATACCCCCACCCCATGCGGGAATTTCAACAAATTAACCATGCCATTGTGCCAAGGGCACTCTAGATGCCCTCCCTGCAAACCCACTCATCACTCCCCAGCTTGCTGAGGGTGTTACTGTTTCTAATCACAGTCTTGTAAAATACATTTGTCTCTGGAGAGAGGTAGAAGATAAAGTGGGAGAGAGGGAATTAGTAATGTTTTTTTTTTTTTTTTTTTTGTTTGTTTCTGTGAGATAGGGTCTTATGCTGTAATTCAGGCTGGTTTTAAACTTACTACATAGCCCAGGCTACCTTTGAACTCAAGGTAATCTTTCTGCCTCAGCCTCCCAAGTGCTGGGGTTACAGGTGTATACCACCCTCCTTGGTTCAGGACTGATTTCTTTGAATGTAAATAAATCTCATATTTTTCTGTAGTGGGTGGCTAGTTGCACTGTTTCTTTTTATGTTTTGGGTAATTTTCACTTCATTCTTTACAATAAAAGTGTGTTAGGGTTTATGCTACAGTGACATAACTTGAGTAACCATTGCCTATGCATCTGCTTGCAGCACAGGGCTTTTCTAAACTTGCTTTATTCTGGGAACAGATTCTTGAGCCCTTTTTGGATTTCCCAAGTTAGACTCCCACAGGGAAGGTGCTGGGATCTGAGGTTCTGAAATGCTCGCAGTGACTGAAAAACTTCTGCGTGCAAAGACCTTTTATCAAAAAGGAAACTGGTCCATATTTTATATTTCATCTTATTTATTAGTCCATGATTGCAGTACGTAATGCTTACATTCCTTGTGTGGAGTTGGTCCACATACACAGTGCATCAAAATCCCTTTGTTCATCCCCTCTTCCCTCTCCCTGCATCTTTTAATTCCCTATTTATAGCAGCACAGCTCACACAGCTAAATCTTGGGAGCAGCCCATGTGTCCATCAACAGATAAGTGCAGAAAGAGAATACGCCGTTTACACACAGTGGAGTGCTGCTCTGCCATAAAGAAGGGTGAACTTGAGTCGTTTGTGGGGAAGTGGATACACCTTGGGACCTTGGTGTTAAGTGACACAGATGCACAAGTTTAAATATCACACGATTTCTTATTGGAGAAACCCAGAACAAAAATAAAAGAAATGATAGGTAATATGAAATAGGGAGCTAGATCCTTGTCAAGGGGAAAGGGCATCAAGGGATGGTCCATAGTTTACAGGAAAACTCTAGTAAGAGAGTAGACACAGAATTGTGGAAGAATAAAGGGCTGCGCTTAGGAATGGGAGAGAGCTTATACTGGATGGTCTGTGGAAATGATGAGGAAAGCAAGGTGTCAGACTGGAGTCACACCATTGGTGAGAGTCTTGGAATAATTCTGGAAGAATCTAGGGGCTGGCGAGATAGCTCCGTGGCACAAGTGCCTGCCTGGCAAGTGCAAGGTCACAAGTTCAAACCCCGGTCCCGCAGAAAAAAAAATTCTGGAAGAATCTTACTTAGCTTGAGCTTTCTCTTTAATTAAAATTATTTTTAGAAAATTGTGTGTAGTACAGGGTTGTACAGGTTATTCTATGTAGATTGGACTCATTGTGATCCTCCTATTTTCAGCCCCCCAAGTGCTGGGATTACAGGCATGCCACCATGTCCAGTCTCAATCACTGTCTCAGCGTGCTCCAGTGGCAGGACTGGCATGGCATTCTGGGGATTGAACCCCTGTCCCTATATCTGCCTACGCAGGTACTTGAATCTACTGAGCTGTCTG
Organism: Capromys pilorides; assembly: GCA_004027915.1. NCBI lineage: Eukaryota > Metazoa > Chordata > Mammalia > Rodentia > Capromyidae > Capromys > Capromys pilorides. The sequence continues at coordinate 2,825 of PVKN010006221.1, forward strand.
GTCAGCCCTAGCTTGAGCTCTTTTGACTGTAAAGAAGTGTTTCAGGACATAGATTATGATCGGTGAGCTGCAGATTTTGGGCAGTGCTCTTTTAATTGCAAACCAAAAATAGTTTGCCTTGTGGCATGATCTGAGTGTATGGCCTCTCCAGATTTATATTGCGGCTGTGTCCAGGAATTTCTCCTTGCTGCTGGACCTCAAGGACAAGCTGTCTTCTGCTGAGCTGTGTTTAGAATACTAATGGGCTAAGGTTTTATGCAGAAACTCAGAAGCTGCAGGTAAATTCTCTGTGGTCAGGGACCACATGTGTAGTGTACCTGACGTGGAGTAGGTGTGCGGTAAGTCCTTTTTTGGAAATGAAATTCTGTTTTTTTTTTTTTTTATTTTAGAGAAGAGTCTGCAAGGGTGTTCAGGGTCTCACTGCTAGATCGGACTCGTAGCGATTTGCCTGTTTATAGCCTCCCAAGAGCTGGGATTACAGGTGCACACCACCACACCCAGTCTTGGAAATGAAATTCTAAACTGGGAGTGGTAGCACACACCTGTAATCTCAGTACTTGGGAAGCCAGGCAGGAAGATTGCTATGAGTTCAGGTCCAGCCTGGGCTATATAGCAACTTCAAGGCCCACCCGAAGTACAAAACACAAAACAAAAATAATTTGAGATGATCTAACACATGAGAGTCCTTCCTTTGAGAGCCCAGACAGCTCCATTCCAGAAGGGACAGCCAGTAACTGAACACAGCTTTGGATCTATCTCGTCCACAGCAGAGTACTCACTGCAGAGTGAGCCTGACTTTGGCCTAGCCGACTAGACACTTCTGTTCACCCTCAGAGCAGGGTAGGTAGGAACTCACTGAGATAGGCAGGGTAGCACTGAGGAGACCCAGGAGGGGCTGTTGATTGCATTAGCCTCAGTCCCATCTCTGGCCCATTCACCAAGGCTCCTCCCACGGCTTCCATCTGTTGTACATGTCAGTAACACCCAGGTCCTTTTGTGCTCAGGTGTGTGCCTGCTTCGTTCCTAGGAATGACCCTTGGTTTGAAGTTCCCAGCTATATCTTGTTTTGGTTTGTTTTGTTTCTTGAGACAAGGTCTTGATAACTCACTACATACTGTAGGTCAGGCTGGCCTTAAACTCAGTATATAGCCCAGGCTGGCCTCGAATTCATAACGATCCTCCTCCCTCAGCCTCCTATGTACTTAGAATACAAGCATATGCCACCATGCTGGGCTATTTTTACTATAGTGGCTGGGAGGGGTTTTCCTTACATCCAATGGGCAGAGGCCATGGAAGCTACCAACTCCTCTTCAGTGCACAGGACAGTCCACTCCAAAGAATGATCCAGGTTGAATGTCAGTGGCACCAGGGTGGAGAATCCTGTGGTGAATCTTGTGCTTTCTGCGAGGGCCACACACTGGGGAGTGCTTGTCTGTGGTCTGAGTGCCAAAGCCAAAAAGGCCACTATAGGAAGCCAACTTTCTTCCTGGCCACAGTTCTTGCCAAGGTGGGAGTTGGAGGTCCTGGGGTATGGGTGGAACTGATAGGAAAAGAGAAAGAAGCAAACGGTTTTGGCAATAAAACAGATAGGCTTCAAATAATGTTAAAATTCAGTAGCTGGGTATGGTGGTGCACACCTGTAATCCCAGCTACTTGGGAGATTAAGGCAGGAGTATCAAATTTTTGCAGCCAGTTTGGACAATGTAGCGGGAGCCTGTCAAAAAAAAAAAAAAAAAAAAAAAAAAAAAAAAAAAAAAAAAAAAAAAAAAAAAAAAAAAAAAAAAAAAAAAAAAAAAAGGTGCTAGATCAGTCCCTAGTACTGCAAAAAATAAAAAGGCCAACCAGAAAAACAAGATAAACGAGAAAAGTCACAGAAGATTAGAATCTCATAAAATGCTAAATTAAAAACTAAATGAATTGATCTGCAAAATCAAAGATAAAAGAAGAGCTGGGCATGGTGGCACATGCCTGTAATTCTAGCACATGGGAGACTAAGACGGGAGGATTGCAGATTTGAGACCAGCCTGAGCAGTATGAGTGTAAGGGCAGCCTGAATTACATAGCAAGATCTTGCCACATCCTCAAAAAGTGAGTGAGAATATTTGTTAAGAACATGAGCCAGGCTTGGTGGTGCATGCCTGTAATCCCATCACTCAGGAGGCTGACCTAGGAGGATTGTTGTGAGTTTGAGACTAGCCTGGGCTACACAGCAAGATCCTGTCTCAAGCCACAAAACCAAAACAAAACAAGACAAAAAAAATGTAAAAGTGAGTGCTAGGTGTGGTGTTGCACACCTGTAATTCCAGTTGTGGAGAAGCTGAGGCAGGAGAATCACAGAGTTTGAGGCTGGTCTGGGCTACATAGTGAGACCCTGTCCCTAAAAAGCAAAATAACAACAAAGTTAGAGGGTCTAAAAAAAAACAAAGAGGGCCTGCCTAGCCTGCCCCAGCCCTGGGTTCCATCCCTGGGTATGGGAGGGAGGGTGAGAGACAGATGGAGGGCCGGGAGAACATAAAGAGGAAAACAGAGTGGCAGGTGGACTACAGGGAAGAAGTGAACCATGGAGCAGAGCAAGGACGGGGAGCAGGAACTGAGAAGGGGAGAAGTTGCTTGGGGCAATTTGCGAAAGAACGGTGCAGACAGAGCTATGCGAAGCCAAGCAGCCTAGAGGTCAGAGGTTTGCGTGCTGGACAGGAGCCAAGAAGGGGACTGGCTGGAGCAGATACAACAGGTGTTGGAAACAAAGTCCCAGGACAAAGTCCTGGGGTAGGGCCAGCCGGCCCCACCCAGTGGAATGTCCCAGTTCCTGCAGTGCAGGTGCAGGTGTAGGCGCCAATGACACCAAAGGAACAGAGCACTGATTACAGGCCTCCAGCTCCCAGTGCCCTTAGGTGGCCTTGGCCTGGGCTCAGGGAGCAGCTGCATGGGAACTCAGCTCAGATGGCCTGGCTTCTTTCCAAGAGCTGGAGAAGGAGGGCTTTCTTTGGGAGGGGGGCTATGAATTGATTAAACCGAATTTATTTTATTTTGGAGATTGGGCTTTACTATGCAGTTCAGTCTGGCTTTGAATTTGTGTGGTCCAGGTTGGTCTCAAACTCCCTGAGATCCTTCTGCTTTGGCCTCCCCAGTGCTGGGATTATAAGTGTGTGTCACTAGGCCTTTAAAGACATGTTTTTGGTATATTTCATCCAGCTGTATGTTTTGTATCACAGACCAGCCTTATCTTTGATATTCCAAGCACTGCAAATTTTAGTAATGTGATTTTAATGAGGTTAAATCATTCCTAACTAGACAGAAGATCACCGTTCTCTGCCTCAGTCCATTACTGGGTCTGCCTGGAGCCAGTCAGAAGTTTCTGAGTATCTCTTGGTGCCTACATAGCCCTAGTAGGTAAAGAGAAAACACAGCTTTGGCCTGCAGCGATTCCAGGCAGGGAGAGAGAACTTGATTGCTGCAAATGCGCAATGAGGCAAAAGGGTGAGTGCACCCTGCTCTTACACAGTTGTGCAGAACGACAGCGTGCACATAGGACACCTTAGACAGAGGGGCTCAGCACGTGTGGCCCCATGAAGCTGAACAAATATGGGGAGCTGATGTTTTGGGGCAAGGACAGAGTGACAGATGAGGTTAGGGAAGGTGGTGCAAGATGACAGACCATTGCTTCATGTAAGAGTGCTAGGTAGTAAATGCCAGGAGAGCTCCAACAAGGCTAGACTGTAATTCGGGTTGTAGGGGGTTTTCAGGTTAGCTCAGTGGTTTAAGCGTTTGTAAGGGCAATCCCAGTCAGGCACAGGGGACAGTGGTTCAATCTCCAGACCCACCCTTAAGGCAGCCTGAGCCAGCCAAAACAAAAACAAAAACAAAAAAACCTCTTGTAATTGGGGTTGTAGTTTAAAAAGCTCAGTCTTTCTCCTGTGGAGGTTGGAGTCCTTGGAGGGCCAGATGACCAATTAGATGCCTCTATAAGAATTCAAAAAAGAAATGTGGAGGACCAGGTACAATGGGACTGTTCAATAGGCAGAGTTAGCAGGACATAGTGCCTGCAGGCTACAGTGGTGGTGAAGATCACCTTAGTTTCTTCGTTTACTAATAAATAAAATGGGCAAATAAAATGTTGCATAGCACATGTCTGGGGACATGGCTCAGTGGTGGAGTGCATGCCCAGCATGCATGGGGCCCTGGATTTGATCACCAGTGCTGCAGGAAATGTTTGTGAATATAAATACACTGTCGGGTGGCTAAGTCAAACTCTTGAATGTGTTCATCACTGCACTTGTTCACCACTTTGTCAAAGTAGAAATGTTGAACTTGAAGCAGATAACAGAATGGTGACTCCTAGGGGCTGCAGTGAGGACTGAGGAAATGGTGGTCAAAGGATAGAACTCTTCAGGCAGCCAGATGCAGTGGTGTACACCTATAGTTCTAACATTGAGAGGGTCACCAGCCTGGGCTATATCAAGACCCCCTATCTCAAAATACCTCCCCCCCAAAAAAAAGGAAAAGGAGAAAAAAGAACTTTTTGGTTAGGTAGGAAGAATAAGTGCAAGAGATCAATTGTACAACCTAGTGATTATAGTTAATAACAATGTATTGAAAGTTGCTGAGAGTACATCTTAAATGACCTCAGAGTTTCTGATGAGGTCATCACCATTTGTGAGAGAAGGAGAGAAAGAGGAGCAGGTCTGAGGGAAAGCCAGCAAGTTGGGTTTGGGCACATCCAAAGATTTTTTAAAAGACTATATAGATATAGATATTGGTATCTATATTCAGCTGTGTATATCTTTTTACATGCAGAGATAGGTAGAAAAACGTAACAACCATTGTTGTTTGGAAATTAAGATACAGCGGACCTGAAATTTAAAGTTTGCGAGGACATGAATTTTGGGTTCTAGCTTCCACAGAATTTCAGGGCAGGAATGACTGAGGTTCTGAATGTGGTTATCCACACTTTTTCTTTTATTAGTGTATGTTTGTAAAAGGCGAAAGATTTATACGGTCTGAAGAGAAACCGGAGTATTATTGGTGTATGTTTGTGACACAGGGTAAGTGCGCTCATTGTAGGGAACTGGTACATACACGTGTCACATCTAGGTCCTTTTTACTTTCTCTTCCTCTCCCTTGCTTCTGTCTCCCCCATCCTCAGATCCCCTGCCCAGTCTTTCAAAGAACCAAAAGTTTCCTCTGATCTTTATAATTTTTTTTCCATTGGTTTCAGATTTGGATTGTCTATCATGAGGTTGCCTATTTGGGATTGCTCTATTTTTCTGTACACATTTATAGCTATAACCTTCCCTCTTAGAGCTGCTTTCATTGTGGCCCATAGTTTTGTTATGTTGTGCTTCCATGGTCATTTGATTATGTGAACATGCTATGTGGCCTAAGATGTGGTTTACTTTGGGAGAAGTTCTGTGGCTATTGAGAAAAATGTACGTTCACTGTTTTGAAGCATGGTGGAAAGACTTAAGATTGCTTCTATGTTTCAGGTACTTCAGAAATCCGTGGGCCCGGCCAGCCTGAGCTTGCTCACCTTCAGAGTCTATGCTGCACCCAAAAAGGACTCGCCTCACAAAATCTCCATGAAGGTTGATGAGGTAACACACTGTCCATGTGGCAATGTGTTGTGAACACCTGATTTTAGTTATTGCAAGGGAGTTTTTATAAATTGCATATCAAGAAGATAGACAACAGTTATTTTTATTTTTAATTTTTGTGATATTGTTATCAGGTTCTGGGGGCTTATAAATTCTTTCCAGGGATTCTATGTTCTTGTCCTAAACAAAGATATGGACCAGCCACAAAAAAGGTTAGTGAAGTTTTACCTTTATTCCAGGTAGGAAAAGAAGCCTGCTGTGCAGAGGGCATTGGGCCATCTAAAGGTAGGAAAAGAAGGCCCTCTGCAGAGTGAGAGCAAGATACTAGAGAGCTCACAGTGGCCAGAGGCTAATGGCCCAAGTCTTGAATCCCTCAGTCTCCAGGCTGCTATCAGACTAGGCCATCCTATTAAAACCCTGCTTGATCTTGTGCCAGAAGAGTTGAAGACAGTACTTTCTGATTGGTTCCAGGTACAGGGCTGGGGACTGTGTTCTGTGGATCTCTGTGATTGGCAGGCCACGCCCCTTGCCCAGCCAGTTTGCCACACCTTAATCTCAGGCCTCAGTTCTGGGGATGAAGCCCAAGGCCTCACCACATGGTAGGCAAGCATTCTACTCTTGCGCTACATCCCCAGCCCAGTTAGAAGATATTTAAAGGGGGAAATGTATTTCTTTGAATGTCTTTTTTTGTGTGTGTGTGAAACCAGGGATTGAACTCAGGCCCTTGTGCTTGTCAGGCAAGCACTTATTCTACTGAGCTATCTCCCCAGGCCCAAACTATTGTTTAAATGTTATTATTTATTAATTCATTTATTTATTTTATGTATTTATATATAATTTGTTTTCTTTGTGGGAAATTTCTAAGTTATGGCTTTTCAGCAGATGAATTCTTTTATTGGTTTTAGCTGAGGTCATAATTAAATAATATTTTATAGATTTTTTTTTTTTTTTAGTGGGGAACTTGGCTATATAGCCCAGTAGATTATAATCGTAAATTAGTATTTTGAGTGACCTGCTTGGTTCTAGACAGCTTATTTTTCTTGGACTGCTAATTCAGGCAAGAAAATATTGATATTTTTTTCTCAAAGAAGTTGGAGACTTGCATTCTCATTGCTTCTTGGCTGAGTTAGAGGCTTAGAGAAATACTTAGTACACTAAATAAAACAAATCTCTCCACTGATTACATTCTTCTCTGCCTATGTTTCCCACTGATGATTTGGATATTTGATTTCTTTGCTTTTGAATAAAGTGATATGCATAGCTACCTTCAGTCTCAGTGGAGTTACTTGAACTGTGTTTACCTGCAGCTAATTATCTTTGCCCTTTGCTCCCTTCTCAGGCCCTGGGACGGAGGGTTGTGGGTGACAAAGGCAGCAAGGAGAGGTTGTGGGAGGCTCGTGCTTTTGGTGGGGAACACACCTGCTCTCCCACTTTGAGCAGCACCACACTGATCGCCACGTGAACTATGTGGCCAGGTATTCTTTAGCCACTCTTACATTTTTATGTTTGTTTCTGGTTTTTTAGATAGGGTCTTGCTGTGTAGCCCAGGGTGCCCTTGAACTTGTAGTGATCCTTTGTCCTCAGCCTTCCAAGTGCTGGGATTACAGGTGTGTGCCACCACACCCAGCCCTTCTGTGTTTTTAACTCCCTTTCACTCATACTTTAGAGTCCTACAATCCATTTTCCAAGATAAATCTGAGGGGGGACATCGGAAAGCAGCATATAAAAGGGAAGAAGGGCGCTGCTTTGTTTGCCAGCCATGGATGGGGAGGGTATGGGACACCTCACAGCCCTGCCCTCTTGGCCTTGACCATATTATTTCTTGGTACTGGGGAACTTTTTCATTTTACTGTGGTCCAGAGACTCTTACATGCTAGGCAAATTACCATGACTTGTGTCCTGGCCTTTTTTATTTTTTCAAATTTATTTATTTATTTTACTTTTTATTATTTTTAAAATCTTTTATGTGTTTGGTATAGGGATTCACTATGCAGCTCAGACTCATAGTGATCCTCCTATCTCAGCCTCCCCAGCACTGGGATTACAGGCATGTTCCACTATCCCTGGTTTCGGGGCTGGCACCCTACACTCAGGGTTCCAGAGCCAGTGTGGCATGTGGTACTGGGGATCAAAATTGGGACCTTGTGCTTGCCAGGCAGGTGGTTAGACTGCCACGCTATCTCCCCAGTCCTATATTTTCTCACTTTGAAACAGGGTTCCACTAAGTTGCTTGAGCTCGCCTTGAACATGTAATCCTCCTGTTTCAGCCTCTCCAAGTACCTAGGATTATAGGCACCCACCATGGCTGGTCCCCTGTTCTTATTGATTAAGGGAGCAGAATGCAAAGATTTTCTGAAGTAAGAGTCATAGATCGCATATAACCTTTAGGGTCGCAGTAATTTCTGAACTATGAAAAATATTGTAACTATCAATCTGATCATTTTTGATGTGACTGCCTCACTGTGTTCTCTTGTTTTAATGTGTACAGATGTCACTCTACTCAGTGCCCGAGGGTCAGTCTAAATACATGGAGGAGCCAAGGACTCAGCTTGAAGAAGGCATCTCACAGCTCCGACATCACTGTGAGCCATATACAAATTGGTGCCAGGTACAGCTGCTGAGAGTCAGTAATGAAAAGTCTGTATTGAACTGTGTATTTCTGAGAAAAAGGCATAGTAAAGGACTCCAAGTTAGGAGTGTTTAACGTACAGATGTTCATCAGCAAATTGGAGAGTGGGGGTGGTGCTGCCCTTGCTTCCTGGTGGCAGAGAGAGCATCGATCACTGCCTTGTTAGTGGTGGTTCTGCAAACTTCTTGTCTACCAGGGAGGATGTGGCTCCCTAATAGAAGTAAAGGACTACAGTGTAAGCATTTAGGTCGAAATTGGGATGGTCTCCTGGCTGCGAAGATTGTGCCTATTGGTGCAGGCTGAGCACCCTAACCCAGGAGCATTTTGGATTTTACATGAGGATGCTCAACCAGTAGTACATATGAATATTCCAAAATGGAAAAAAAAACTTGCCAGGCATGGTGACACACACTTGTAAGCCCAGCACTTGAGAAGTTGAGGCAGGAGCATTGCTCTGAGTTTGAGGCCAGCTTGGGTTACATAGTGAATTCAGGGCTAGCCTGAGCTACATAGTGAGAGTCTGTCTCAAAACAGAATAAAACTAAAAACCAAAGGAGGAGCACGGCTCCAAACTCTGAAGCATTCTGGTCCTAAGCGTTTCAAATAAGAGATACTGATTTCACGCCACTCTGGACAGGAGTGGTTATGAAGCATTTCGAAATCTGTAGTAGGAAGCCAGATGCCAAAAGGAGTGGCATTGTATGCTTGAGAGCTGAGTCATTTGCTTTCATGACCAAAGGACTTTAGGTACTTTACATTGACTTGTGTCCGTGCTCTTACTTTAGGTCAAGCATTCATCACAACAGGAGGGAAATTATTTCTGTGGGTTTTCACATCTGCAACCAAAGTTTGCAATCTAAGGGTGTTTTTGTAGGCTTTAATACATGTTTCCTGGGTCTTGATCTTGATTTGTAAAACTGAGGAGAGTGAGTAAAAGCTAATATGTAGATGCATGCAAAATGGTCCAGATTTACCTTGCTTGAGATTTACTTTTAAATTTCCACTGTCTGCACCACTGCTGAACTTTGGTTTACCAGTTGAGAAAAAAAATAGTATGCATGAGCTTTATCAACAGTAGAAAATAGAAGTTATACCTAAGTGACCTTTGAAATACCTCAAGACTTCCTGCAGTAATGTGCTGTACAGTGTTTTAACTTTATCCTCTTTAGCTGTCTGCTGGCAGTTTAGGGGCTAGGGTCTAGCTAAGTGATAGAGTTTGTGCTTTGCAGGCAAAAGCCCTGAGTTTAATGTCCAGCACACACACACACACACACACACACACACACACATACAAAAGGATTAAGTCTGCAAGTGTATCAAGTATTTTTGTGCCCTGTCAGCATGCCCACTGATTTGCATTCTGTCTGTTTGTGCATTTGGTGCTGGCAAAGAGAACTCGGGCCCCTTGTACTTGCTCAGCATGTGCTTTACCCTGAGCTACACCCCTGCCTGATTTTTTTTTTTTTTTGAGACAGGATGTCAGCATATAGTTAAGGCTGGCCTTGGTTGGACTCACTGGGTAGCCCAGGCTGCCCTTGAACTCATGGGTGATCATCCTGCCTCAGCCTCCTGAGTGCTAGGAATTACAAGTGTATGCCACTATGCCTGGGCCTCAGCCTTATTTTTTTGGTAATTAGAGTATTTTGTCTCTTTACCTTTTAACCTAAAGGTTTGCTTTTAGTTTTTTCTTTTGCACGTGACAGTGTAGCAGAACACCTATTTGGATAGTAAATTAGTTATTGACATGTTTATTTGTATTCCTTCTACATAAAAAAGTTTTCTTATAATTATGGTTTTATTTAGAAGGTAAGATTCTAATCTTTAAAAACATTTTTTTTGGCTGGGCGTAGTGGCGCACGCCTATAGTCCCAGCACTTGGGAGTTTGAGGCAGGAGGATCAGTGAGAGTTCGAGACCAGCCTGGGCTACAGAAGTGAGCTCAAGGCCAGCCTGAACTGCATAGTGAGACCCTGTCTCAAAAAAACACACACAAAAAAAATAAAAAATGCAAAAAAAATTTTTTGAGACAGGGTTTTGCTATGTAGGTCAGGCTAGCTTTGAACTCAGAGCAATCCTCCTCCCAAATTATGGGATTGTAGTCATATACCACTGTGCCCAGCTTCTAGTCCTTTTCTTAACAACTAATTTATTGTTTTAATATTAAAATGATGAAACTAGCAAAAACATGAGCTGAGCTGTCATTCGAGATGTCAATCTGTAGGTTTTTATTCTTTATTAAAGGGTGAAAAAATAATAATGAATTTTAATGAAATGATGTTAAGTTCTTTATGTCCTTCCCCAAATTTAGCATGAGGCTATTGTGTTCTGACTTGAACTGAACTACGTCAAACAGATTCTTTTCCAGGTGGCAGCTAGTTCTGATATCACTGTGTCTTTTTTTCTCTTCACTGTATTGTTGAAGGTGGATACCTTCTAGATGGTGCCGTGTTTCCTTTGGGATCATCTGATGTTCATGTACAAGGTCTTTAAATTGATGCTCTTAAGAGATGGTCAGTACTTCATTTGCTTCCAACTGGGGCTTCTCCCCCAAGTGAAGTTACTGACCACTGTGTCCCATGAAAGCTGATCACCCCTGCTTCACTTTTCAGATGTAGGCTGTGACTTTGTGGCAGACAGGAACTAGTCTTCCTCTGAAAGCTTTAACCTCCTGCCACTGTCATTAGAAGGGAGCTGATTTTGAGTCTGTTTCCTTCCATTTGAAGAGAAGAGAGAGACGGCTGGGCTGCTGAAATAGCTCGGTTTGGGATCTTTGCATCCTGTGGCAATAGGAAGCCATTCTGTTGAGCGCTTTGCAACAGGGAGGAAATTACAAAAGCAAAAGCAGCCAGATGTACAAAATAGAGAGAATGCATCCTTTTGTTCAGATGTTCTCCTAGTTGGGGTGCAGCTCATGGGTGGAGTGCATACTTAGCCTGCCCTGGCCGGGGTTGGAAGACCAGCAGCCAGACCACAGCACATGTTAGTCGCTTGATAGTTTGTTCAGTAAAGATGAGTGTGTTTATTCTGTTACTTTCTTACCAGCAAATTCTACTTATTTCATTTTTATCTTTTTAGGAAACATACTCCCAAACTAAACCCAAGATGCAAAGTTTGGTTCAGTGGGGATCGGGTAAGTTGATTTTTAATTAGGCAAATCAGTTGTTTGATTAACATTGAACTGTTTGACTGGAGTTCCATAAAAAGCTCTGCAGATCTATGGATTCCTTAGGATTGTAGTCACCATCATTTTGTCTTTTCATATAGTTTCACTATGGAGTGCTCTGTCTGTCTCTGTCTGTCTGTCTGTCTCTCTCTCTTTCTCTCTCTCTCTCTTTCTCTCTCTCTTTTATTCTGCGGTACATGAAATTGGACCCAGGGAGCACTGGGCTATATCCCAGCCTTTTTGATACAATATTTTTATTTGGTGAGAGGGTCTCACCAAGTTGTCCAGGCTGGCCTCAAATTTGTAATCATCCTGCCTCAACCTCCTGAGAAGTTAGGAATTACAGGAGTGTGGCACCATACCTAGCTCATGTGGTTTTTATTGTTTTTCATATTTTTCTCCACTGTGTATCACTTATTACATATGGGGGACCCCTGCAGTGGGCACCAGTCTCCTGCCAGGCATTATAGCACACAGTGAAAAGAAAGAACAAGAGACAAAATAAGGGTGCATCAGGAATCTGGGATGACCAGTTGTTCACAGGGAACAAAAGATCACAAGGTAGACAGACCCTTGGTATTTATTGATTTTGTCTGTGTCCAGGACAATGAATGAAGGGCAATGAGTGTTTTCTGCAACAGAAGTGGTGACTATGGTGAGCTAGGAAGAGCAGAGCATTCTTGCAAGGACAAGGATGAGATGGGGGTAATGAGGAAACTATAGTTTCTCTAAGTGCCTTATCATCCTCAGCAGGTGTTATCATGTCCTGGAAGTGCTGTAGTATCACTAGCTGTAGGATTGCAGCTGTGAACAGAAGAAAGCAAGGATTTTCTGAGTGCCAGTCTGGCTCGAAGGGCAGCACAAGGATGGCTTCAGACATCCCCTAGACTCAGTTTATTGTCCATGGTCCCTGACATGCATGTATAAACTGAGTCCACAGTCTTCTATTTAGACCAGTCTCAATCAGGAGCTTGAAAATTAATGGAGAGTGCACTCTATACTCCCAGTACTTGGGAGGCTGAGGCAGGAGGATCGGTGTGAGTTCGAGACCAGCCTGGGCTACCAAAGTGAGCTCAAGGCCAGCCTGAACTGCATAGTGAGACCCTGTCTCAAAAAGCCAAAAAAAATAAAAAAAGAAAAGAAAATTAATGGAGATATTGCTCATACTTCATTCCCCTTATTGAACATGGTGATAAGTGGAAATCTTGTTTTTACAAGGATTCATGTTTGTGATGCAACAAAACAGATCTGACTGCAGAGGTCTCCGTTGTCACCCATGTTGTTGGCAGTACTGGCCCGTTCTTTTTTTCTCCTAGATCCAGAGTTACTGCAGGTGCAAGCAGAAGCCTTCCATGATGAGGTGCATGGTTGTCACCAAGTATCTTACTTTTCTTGTTGCTGAGACAAAATACCAGACCTTAAATTTAAAGGAAGAGCAGCTTATTTGACTCCTAGTTTATAGTGGTTTTAGTTCATAATTAGCTTGCTCCAAGGCAGGACAGCATGGCAGAGGTGAAATAGCCCATAGCAGGCAGAAGGCAGGAAGGCAGCAAAATGGCAAAATAGCGAGGAGGCAGGAGCAGCAGCAGCAGCAGCAAAGCTGTGTCTCCTTTTAATCCCTTCCAGGCTAGCTGCCCTTTGAGTGGTGCCACCTACACCCAAGGCGGGCCTTTCCATTATCCACACCCAGAACTTTGCCAAACCAATCAGTGGACTAATTTAGTCATCACACACCCTTAACCCCCGCATCACACACCCTAGATCCAGCCACCTCTGAAAAACCCCATGTATGACTGCATGAGGCTTTGGAGGGGGACATCTAGATACAGCCCTCATGCCAGTGTTATGAGAGCATTCCCAGCAGTCAGCACTCAGGCATCCTAGTGGAAGCTGGGCTTCAGGTCCCGTACAGTCTCACAACAGCATCTCTGTCTTTGTGATAACCACACTGGCTCTGCACACCACAGCTGTCTGTGGCCTCCTGTCTGCCACTCGCTGAGCCTGCCTAGAATTGCACAATGCTGTGCTTACAGTTAGGCAGAAATAAAGGGAAGTCCACAGTTGCTTGAGATGACCTGGAGGAGAAGGGGGAAAGTAGAAATTTGGTTAAAGGTGAAAGAAGTGAAAGGCCAGATAGAAGTCACTGTAAACATAACACTGGCCCTAGAGTAATGTTTAAAACATCACTGAATTTATCAGAAAAAACAGGAATGGGACATAGTAACATCTATGATATTGCCTGAAGGAGAGGATTATCGAATAGTCAAGTTGATGAGTTCAGTTCACCCAACATAAATTAAGTCACCATTATGCCATGCATTGGAGATCAGGGTGATTAATGGTGATCACGACCATAGAGATACATTAACAAATTGTTTAGTACTAGGTCAAATGGGCCATTTTTGATGGTGCACGGCTGTAATACCAGTACTAGGAGGCTGAGGCAATAGGATCACTGCAAGTTCAGGGCCAGGCTAGTGAGTTCAAGGCCAACCTGAGCTTCACTGTGAAACCCTCTCTCAAAAACAAAATAAAAAATAGTCAGTGCATGGGGATTCACATCTGTAATTCTAGCACTCAGCAGGTTGAGGCAAGAGGATCACTATGATTTTGAGGTCAGCTTGGGCTTTGCAGTGAATTTGAGGCCTTCAAAACTCCGTCTCAAAAAAATATAGAGACAATCACAGACCACTACTGAAGGTACAGAGGAAGTTGAATAGAGATTGGGGAGATGGGGCGGCTAGGCACAGTTTCCAAGCTCAGTAAGGGAACAGTATTAGCCCCAGTGCACTGTGAGGGCATGACTGCAGTGGGGTCCGACTTAGATGAAGGGTGTGGGTTTGGATATTGGACTTCTACCACATACCCACTGTGAGAAGATACTATGTAAGTCAGCATCCCTTCATTAAGGAGCTTATGTTCTCTGGAAGAAAACATAAAACACACATCATAGCCAGTGGTGGTGCATACCTGGAAACTCAGTACTCTGGGAGGCTCAGGGAGGAGAATCACAAATTTAAGTCCTACCTGGACAACTTAGTGAGCCCCTGTTTCTAAAAAATTAGAAGGGCTGAGGCTAGGGCTCAGATGTAGAGCATGCCTGGGTTTGCACCCCAAGACCCCAGTGACAGACAGACAGATAGACAGACAGACAGACAGACAGACAGACACACAGACACACACACACACACACACACACACACACACACACACACTCGAATAACTATAAGGTACTATAGGTTTAGGTACCAAGAAGGGTTAGATACCGAGTAACAATGCTAATGGGACATTAAGGGAGGAGGACAGTTCTAGCTGATCAGCTTAGGAAAGCTGTCTTAAGGAGGAAGAGCTTGCACTGGTTCTTATTTGGTGAGATTGGCTCAGTGGACAGGAGAAGTGAGGAGGTAAGTGACTTAATGCAAATAGGGTCACAAGGCATGGTGAGGCATGGTGAATACACTATGGTCACCTGTCTGATTGGTTTATTGATTGATTTTTGAGGCAGAAACCTCACTGTAGTTCAGGCTGGCCCTGAAATCTCTAACAGTCTAGGCTAGCCTTGAACTCACAGTGATCCTCCTATCTCAGCCTCCTGAGTACTGGGATTACAGGTGTTAAATAGCTACCATGTCTAGCTATTTTTATTCTGTTACTATCAATAATTCTGTTTAGGGGCCGGTGATGTAGCTCAGTGGTGTAAAGTACCTACTTAGGCAACTGCAGGGACTGCAGTTCTATCCCCAGCACCACATGCTGTGCCAGCCCCACCCCCAGGGCAGGCTGAGCCAGCCATAACATACATACATACATACATACATACATACATACATAAATGTTAAAAAATAATATGTTTCCCTCATAAACTAGTACTATAAGTTTCCTTCTTTAGCCAAATTTATTGTTTTTGTGTTTAAATAGATGGCAAAGGGTACTTATTTTTCTGAAGCTGATGTATTTGGTTCAATAAATGTGTACAAAAGAATATGTTGGGGGAGTAAGCAATCAATGGCTTGAAATGCATTTGATACTATATAGTATGTGCAATTGTTTTGTTTTTAATGGGTTATTTATAGAACTCATCTGATTTCCTCATCTGATTCTCTTGCAGACAGCTATGAATATCTCCAAAATGCTCCCCCAGGTTTTTTCCCGAGACTTGGTGTTATTGGTTTTGCTGGCTTTGTTGGACTCCTTTTCACTAGAGGTGCGTGCAGTTTTTTAGGTTCTTTTTAATAGTCCGTGCATATGAGAGAGATAGGGTATCTGTTTGGTTCTTTACTCTCATTTGACAGCTTTCAGAGTAATGAATTGCTTCCTTAATGCATAATTAGCATGGCTGTTTGCTTCATTAGACTTGTCTCTAAGCATATATAGAAATTATATACTCTTGGGTAAAAAAAGAAATTCATCACCTTTAATAAGCACATTTACTTGTTTAAATCCCTCTTGCTTTTTGGTACAGAAAGAGTGAACTTCTGTTCAGAGTTTTTTACACTGGAGAAGTAAACTGCTTCTAAATGTTTCAGGTTCTGAGTCACATTAAATAGTAAATAGTGGTTTCATACAAAGTTGTTAGAACCTCTGGAGAGTATCTCTGACTTCCTGTTCACAACTATGACCACTTTCAGCCTGAAGAAGCCAGAGTGGTCATCGTCTATGATTCCTTCATGGAAGTTTGGGTTACATCTTCAGAGGGGGGAATGTTATAGGCAGCTGAATTAGATAGAAACATTATAGGCAGTCAGACAGGGCCAGGCCCTCAAGGGCGACATGGAAGACAAGATGACTTCACAACTATAAACAGACACTCCTCTGCTGTGGGCCAAATCTCAAGAAAAGAGTAAACAAGTACAGCTACATAATTCCCTAGCGATGGGCATCAGGGATTGATATTCTAAGTAGGCATCAATCCTACTTGATACAAAGCAATTGGGCTTTGCTTTGAAAGAGCCCAATTGAGTCAGTAACCCAACTCCAAACAGGAAAAGACCCTGTTCCATATTCATGCCTGCTTGCTTCGTGACTCCCTTCCCACTCGGTATTGGACTGAATCAATTTTACCTGGGCAATGGTGCTTGTAATCTCATTGGTCGACCATAGTTTTGTTCCACCTCATGCCCACCTAAGCGAGTTCCAATTGTTTTCACCTTAGGCCCGCCTTATCACATGGTTTTGTGCTGTAAGACCCCTAAAAACCACAATTTCCTGGATAACCCACCAGGGCCCCCCCTTCTGTTCCCCTCTTGGACAGAAGCTTTCTTTCTCAATAAATATTCTATTCTAAGCCTCAAAAAAAAAAAACACCAAAGTTTGTTAATTTCTTGATGTGTCATAGCTTATGTCAATGGTAGGATAAAAATCTTGTGAAGTCCTTAGAACTTTAAAATTAAAAATCAGGTTGGTAAATGATAAAAAAAAAATCCAGGTTGGTGGTGCATGCTTCCAGTGCTTGGGAGGTGAGGCAGGAAGATTTTGTGTTTGAGGCCAGCCTGGGCTAAGACCCTGTCTCAAAAAAACAAAAATAGCAAGTGAATTTATTACTTAAATGCGATAAATGTATCACTATGGGCTTGGGGGTATAGCTCAGTGGTGAGGCCTGTACCTAGTGCATGAGACCTTGGATTTGAGCCACAGAACCACCACACACACCTCCCTCCCCATGCACTACTAGACTCTACTGCTAGGTTGTGAAACATGTATGGTAAAGAAGGATAAAAGACTTAACCATGATGACATTAATTTTTATGAACTGCAATAGGTACTTGAAGTTTCACTAATTATGAAATAAATGGTTACAGTATAAAATTCAGATGTTACAAAAATTCCTAATAGAGAAACTCCTGTAAAGAACCCTATAATCTGAGTTTGATTTCAAAAAAATCTAGTTTGATAGCTGTTCCTCCTGTGTTAGAATTCCTCCCTCCTGATGCAGCAAGTGTTGTTTCAGGATGTGGAGGGCAAGCTGGGCATGGTAATGAACACCAGTAATTCCAGCACTTAGGAGGCTGAGGCAAGAGTATCGACATGAGTTTGAGGCTATCTTGAGCTATTCAGTGAGAACCTGTCTCAAAAAAAAGAAAAAGAAAGAAAAGGAAAAAAAGAACAGGGCTGGCGAGATAGTTCAGTGGACTAAGCGCCTGCTTATGCAAGCACAGGGACTTCAGTTCGATCCCTGGCACTAGATGGCCCCACCCTTGGGTATGCTGAGCCAGCTTTTGAGCCACTGAGTCCAGGTGTGGTGGTGCACACCTGTAATACCAGCACCGGGGAGGCTGAAAACAGGAGGAGCCCTACAAGTCCAAGCTTCGAAGTGAGACCTTGTACCAAATACATAAATTAAAAACAGAAATGAAAAAAACACTTCAATAAAAAAAGAGCACTTGGATCAGGGAGATAGCTCAGTACAATAAGTGCTTCTCTGGCAAGCACAAGGTCCTGAGTTCAGTCCCTGGTACCGCAAAAAACGAACAAACAAAAAAACCTCGCAGTCTCTATATCCTCCCCCTGTGTTATACAGAATACTGAGAATTAAGTTCTCATTCAATTTTAACAATCAGTTTAGGAGCCAACATTTTTTCATACTTATCCCCCACCTTTTTGTGTGTTGGGGAGATGGTTCTAGGGATTAAGCATAGGGTCTGAGCAATAAGTCTACATCCCCAGAACTTTTTGTTTTTGTTTAGAGAAAAGGTTTGGCTAAGTCACATAGTTACACAGGCTGGGTTCAAACTTGTGATCCTTCTGCTTCAGCTTCCCAGAGTGCTAGGATTATAGGCCTGTGCCACCTTCCCAGCGAGGCACACATCTTCTTAGGCACATGTAGGAGACAGCAAGTATTTTTGCAGGGCCTTTGAGGTGAGTCATGTCAGAAGGTTTCCTGGAGCAGGTGGGTAGAGTGGTAGGTGAGATGCATCTGCCACATCCTAATTAGGATGCCACAACTTACTGTGCTGGACAGTGCCAGGGAAATGGCTGTTGTCACCACAGCCTCGTGGTGCTGTCCTTAGCACTGACGGGTGGTGAGCTTCCTCTGCCAGTGCTATAAGTTACACCTTTGCCCTTGGCTTCTTTGGAGGTGAGGCAGAAAGATACCTCAAGACTTGTGATCACATCTCCTTCCAGGGGCTTGGATCACCCTCACTGTGTGGACCAGCAGCACTGGAGGCCTCAGAGCTGTGGTGTCAGCTTGTCCTGAAAAATGCTGGGGCCCACAGAGCTTCCAGGGGGCAGGGGACGCCCTGGGGAGTGGGCTTTTTCTCTTCTAAGACAACTGTGCCTTTTGGTGCTGGCAGTTAGGACTGTGAAACAGTGTATTCATGGTCTGGGTCAATACTATTGTCTTTTCAGGAGCCCCGATTTCATTTTTGTAGATTTATTTACCATAGGCTCAGCAGTATAGCTCAATGGTAGAGCACTTGCCTACTGTGCAAGGCCCTGCAGTGGATCTTTAGCACAAAATTTTTTTAAGTCAAAATAAAATTTAGCCAGATGTGGTGGTACATGCCTATAATCTGAGCATTCTGAGAGACTGAGGCAGGATGATCACAAGTTGAAGCCCAGCCCAAGCAATCCCTGTCTGAAAAATAAAAATAAAAAGCACTGGGGATGTAGCCCACTTAATAATAATAATTTAACTCCAGTCTGCAGTACTTTCATTGTGAGATGTATTTACGTACCTTGCATGAACACCCACACAGGTCCCTGTCCACTGCACTGTGCCTCGCTGTGGAGCCTGTTTCTCGTGTGAGTCCATGTGCATTCTCCAGTCTCTCCCCCTACCATCTTCAGGGTTCTGCGAGCTCAGCACCTATTCTCTTCTCCCTACAACTCCGTCTTCCTGCATCCTGGCCAGAGACAGCTATTGTTTTGGGACTTGGCTCCTGATCTGTTGGGCTAGCCTCTTGGCTCGCCTGTCATCTCCTTGATTCACTTCACATGTTGTTAGGCTACACACTTAGGTAGATCTGAGAGCCACCCATGTTGGAGACAAGCCTTCTAAGAGCTTTGTGTTATTCTCTTGCCAGTGACAGCTTGAGTACTGGTAGCATTCATTTCCCATCAAAATGTTGAGGGCCATGCCTTCCAGAATCCAGCATCACAGATCAGTGGGTCTTATTGTCTCTGTCTCTCTCTCTGTCTGTGTCTGTGTCTGTCTGTCTGTCTGCCAAAGTTTTGCCATGCAATTAGGGCTGCCCTTCAACTCACTATGTAGCCCAGGCTGGCCTTGAATTTGTGATAATCCTCTGCCTCAGCCTCCCAAGTGCTGGGATTACAAGTGTGCATCACCATGCCTGGCCTACTTGTTGCCTCTGAAGTGAATTTTTTTTAAACTTTCTTGAAGCTTTGAAGAGTGTAGTTTTTAGTCTTTTGAATTTCTGTGGTGTTGTGACACACTGAGACGCTTTCACATCTGGCTCACACATTTTGATGGCTTGTAGCCTTCAGCTAAGGGATTTTATTCATCTGGTATTTCTTTGAAAATTTACTCTTGGATTTTCCTTCCTGAACTCATCATATTCATTCATAGTAAGGTTGTCTTAATGTGACTGCAAATGTCTCATATTGTCTGGATTATTTTATTTCATTCCTTTTGGATTTTTTTATTTTAAAGAGAAGAAAAATAAAAACAAAAGTAAAATTTCAAAACAAGACTGTAGGAGATCTTGAAAGTAGTTGCTCATGATACAAGATATAGGCATCAACTCAGAAAGACAGTGATGTTATGCTCAAGTACTTATGTTGTAGAGTAATAGTATCACTAAACTTTTTTTCTGGTGGGTTAAGAATATAAGTTTACAGACCAAAAATTAGAGAAAAAGAAGGGCTACAGGGATAGCCAATATTTTGGCCCTAGCCCTTCAAGGTCATTGAGGACTCAGGACATAAGAGAACCTGTGCTGTAACATCCTATAATTCAGTGGTTCCCAAATTTTCTGTTCTAGGAGATTATGGGACCACAGAGGAAAGGGATAGATGGAGTATAGTGTGCCTAAGGAGAGTCACCTAGAGAGAAAACATTCTCTCATGCTTTCACAGAGAGCAAACTGGTCAAGCAATGGCTGTGACTCATCCAGACAGCTGACACTGACAACAGTTCTGCAAAGCACCGTACATGGTTCCAAAGTAAATCCTGAGGAGATTTGACTAACCTTGAGAGATACAGAAGTTACATGTTTTGCTATACAGGTCATGCTTAAACTTGCCCTTAACCACCCAGCAGAAACGTTTAACCACAAGACATAAAACAGAAAGCTAGATTATAATGCTGAGCTGTAAAAGGCTGAAATCACCAGTTTCCAACATTGCCAGTTTTACCAATAACTCACTGTGATTATCAAACATTGGATTATGCATACAACCACTTTCTCTTAGTTCAATGAGAAGAAATTTGATTGTACCAATAGTGATTTTAAAAATTATAACACCCACACCCTGGGCTCTGTATAACTAGTAGGAGAACAACAATATGCATTGTATCAAATATTGAAATGTACTAATAATATTTTGAAACTGTCACATTGTTATACATTGTTATTTCTTATTAAAAGTAATAATAAAAAAAGAGAAAAAAAGATATACCCATCAAAAACTGATCAAGCATAAAGCACCTGCTTATGCAGTACTGGGGTTCGATCCAAGGAGTGCTGTGCCAACCCCACCCCAGGGGCCCACTGAGACAGCCATTGAGACTGGGTGTGCTTGCACACCTGTAATCCCAGTGTTTGGGAGGCTGAAAACAGAAGGATCACTACGAGTCTGATCTGTGTAGAGAGACCCTGTTATGGTTTGTGTCTAGTTGTCCCCCCAAAGCCTCATGTAGTCATGGGGTGGGGACTTCTAGAGTTTGAGAGTAACTCATGATCCATTGGGATTATGGGTGATCCACTGGGTTTATAGGTTTTAGGATTGCTGGGATTATGGGTGTGAGTGTTACGCTCAGCCTGAGGCAGAGAGCCTAAATGTAATATCAGAGACACAGAGAGACAGATTCTCTCTGTTGCCTTGTTGCCTTTGTTGCTATTCTGTGGCCATGAACTGCTGCTCTCTGCCATGTGCCACTCTGCCTTGGAACCAGCTGAATATGGACTGAAACCTCCAGTAACCATGAGCGAAATAAACCTTTCCTTCCTCCATTTTGGGTGTCAGGTATTTGACCCATCAACGGGAGAAGAGTAACTGAGATAGGCCCTGTACACCCTGTACTAAATTCATAAAAACAAACAAACAAAACTGATCAAGCAATATAGGCACATGGGTATCCTTTCAATGTTTTTTTGTCTTTTTACGTTGGTGATTTCCATGAGCTTTTGTTCTCTATTCTTTTATTCTCATAAATTTTTTTCTTTTCATGCAATATGTTCTTGAGTACCTTGGTGCTACTTAGTAACAGGTTCGGTTTTGTTTTGGAGTTCATGTTTTCCTACCTGTCTTGGTCTTTCTCTTTTGTGTTGCAGTGCCGGTGATCCTCACTGTCTGGTCATATTTTAGACTAACGTGGTTGAAGCCACTCGACTCTGAGCATAGCTGGCTTGCTGACAGGCAGCGTCCAGCTAGTGTGACTCCCCAGAAGCTGAGTGGAGAGCACTTTATTTTAAGACTCAGGCATGCACACACAGAATGCTCTTGATTCTCTTCAGAAAACCCAGGGCATTTCTTTGGTGATGTCTAGCCCGCTTTTACAGTTTTAGTCTGGCATGACTTTCTGGCCTTGGGACAGCACTGGGGAATGAATGTGTCAGGCAGTCCATGTCCTGGCCATATACTTGTCTCCTTGCCTTGACCACTGGTTGCCATCTGTACGCCCCACAGTATAAGCCACCTCTGGTTGGGACAGATATGCTCCCTCCTAGCCTGCAGCCTTCGTTCAGCGCTTCAAAGCTGCTTGGCCTCTCCATTTTCTGAAAATTGGTTGACACAGCTTTTTCTTTTTGTGTGTGTGAGATGTTGAGGATTAAACCTAGGGCCTTGTCCAACCCTGGCTGACACGTCTTATTTGCCAATGGTCCTCCACTTTTTCTCTTCATTTTGGGTTCATTAGTCTGCATTTTATTTTTTACTGTTATTTTAATGACTTCTCAGCATGGAGAAGAAAGGAACAATTGTGTTTAGTATTTAAATAGGAAGCCTGTTTGCCATTTACAAAAAAAAAAAAAAAAAAAATACAACCCGTGGAAATCAAAATACCACTTTGCTTCTTTTCAAAACAGTCTTTTTTTCTTACTTCCTTAGAAATGATGGTTCTCTTAGAAACATTTGCTGAGTGAAAGAAGGCAGTCAGAAAGGATCACATGTTCCGTGATTATATGAAGTATCCAGAGTGGGCAAATGCCTAGAAAGTGTATTTCTGGTGGCCTAAGGCTGGAGGCCTGGATAATGGAGAGGTGTCTTAGTTACTTTTCTCATTGCTAAGAGAATACCTAATACCCAGAGTTAAAGAGGAAAGGTTTACTTGGCTCACAGTTTGTAGGGGTTTCAGTCCATAGTTGTCATGGCAGAGGGGCATCACAGGGGACAAACAGTTCATAGTGGGTAGAAGGTAACAAAGCAACAAAGGAGGACCACATCTCTTTCTATCCTTTGTATCTTATCCAGGCTACTTAGTCACACCCTTAATCCTAGTGCCCTTGATCCTAACATTGCACCCTGAATCCATTCCGGTGTCACATGCTCTAGATTCAGCCTCTTCTCAAAAAGCCCTGCCTACTACCACATGAGGCTTTGAGGAGACATCTATAGATATAGGCAACAACAAAGAGTGACTGCTAGTGAGTGTGTCTTTTTTTATTTTTTTATTTTGTCCACGCTGGGGATCTGGGGATGGAACCCAGGGCCATATGCATCCTGACTATGTGCTCTGAGCTGCATTCCCAGCCCAACGTTGCAGGTTTCTTTTTTTTTAATTTTTAATGATAGAAATCAAAAAACACTTAAAACTGGAACTTCTGGAAGAACCAGTTGTTCTTGCCTGTATTGTATCTCCTCAAACTTGACCTTTACCTCACGTGGGGCCTTGCACTTGAGGGCTTTGTCTCTGAAGACATCCTTGTTGACCACCATCTTATCCAGGGGGTTGTCCACAGAGTACCTTGTGGGCATGAGGTGGTTGTAGTTATATACCTTCACAAAGGACTTGATCTTCGACCTCTTGGCGATTTTCTTCTTGCCCATGGCAACCGTCACTTTGCGGGGATAGTGGTTGTCTTAGTTACTTTTACTCATTGCTGGGGCAAATACCCAACACTCAAAATGAAGGAAGGAAAGGTTTATTTAGCTCACAGTTGCTGGAGGTTTCAGCCCATATTCAGCTGGCCCAAGGCTGAGTGGAACAGGGCAGAGAGCATCCAGTTCATGGTGGCAGAACAGCAACAATCGCGATAGAGGCAACAGACCAACCAGGGCGCAGAGAGCAACAACCAACCGTCTGTCTCTCTGTCTCTCTTTATACTACATTCAGGCTCTCTGCCTTAGCCTGTCCACCTTAGGCCACACCAATAATCCCAGCCATACTCAGACCGATAACCCCATCAGTACTAAAACACATAATCCCAGTGGATCAAGAGTCAAGTAATTCCAGCAGTACTTAGACCCATAGTCCCATCAGTACTAAAACACATAATCCCAGTGGATCATGACTCAAGTCCCAAACTCTAGAAGTCCCTGCCCCATGATTGCATGAGGCTTTGGGGAACAACTACACACAAACCATAACAGTGGTCATCCTGGCCACTAGGGCATGGCTATAGGGGTGGTTGGAGGTGCCAGGTGCCGTTGTCCATTTTCTTCACGATGACAGCTTTGCATCTGGAGTAATGTCTGGTAAGGACCAGCACCACTTTCCCTGGTTTCATTGACTTGCCCATTGCGACAGTACTGAACCAGAGTTACAGCCTGTAGGTTTCTTTTTAGATGACAAAAACTGACTGTAGCGGTGGTGATACAACTCTGTGAATATACTAAAACCCATTAAATTTTGTACTTGAAATGGGTAAATTATATCTCAATAGGGCTGTGTAAAGCAGTGATTCACTATTGAATGTAAAAGGTCAGTTGTGATGGTGAGAATGCTAAGTCTCTGATGGTGTGCACAACTTTTTATTAGGTTCAAAAATAAAGAAGCTGGTGTATCCGCCTGGTTTCATGGGATTGGCTGCCTCCATCTATTACCCACAACAAGCTATCACATTCATCCAGGTGAGTCAGACCTCGGCTGTCCTTCACGCTTACTTATGTGGGATGTAGGGATTTGCTGCTTTGTTCTATTTTGTTTTGCCATTTTTATAACACCAGACCAAAATTTGTTTGCACATATAGATGAACCACAACAAATGTAAATGTCTTTCTTCACTATTTGCATCAACATTGGCCTCTCCTGGGAGACATCTGAACCCAAATAACTCACCAGCCATTGTAATCTGCTGTGTCCACTGCTTTGTTCCAGTGGTGTGTTTCTCTGTGGAGGCCTCTGGGGTCACCAGTATTCACAGTGGGTCTGCAGATTGGAGCCGCCTCTCTCACAGAGAGTTGGGGCTCAGGGAGAAAGCACCACTTGCCACCTTCTTCTGTATTGAGGTCTCTTTCATCATTCTCCTAATGAGCTTCAGGTCTCACTTCAGGTCCTTGCTGGTCCTGGGGACCCACTTCTCTCCTTCTCTTCCTCATGTTGCTATTCCAACGTCTGAACACCAAATCTCAGAGAGGCTGTTTCTCTGGTGTTCACCACTCCACCATCTTCCTATAAGTTCTTAGCTAACTCCCAAGACTGATAATTCTAAAGCTGTTAATTCTGATTCTCTTTCAGTTTAGGCTTGTCTGGCCACAACCTGCCCTTGCTGGTGTTGCAGACACAGACTGCCCTCTATCTTCCAAGTGTTCTCCCTGGTATCAGTGTGAGCCTTGGTTTACTTCTCGGGGCTCTCAGTTGGCTGCTTGCTCCTAGAGCTATCAGCTTAGTGTCATTCTGGAGAGTGGGGATATGACAGTGACAGGCAACCTGGGTAAACCTGATCCAGTGGTTATGCTGTCATGGTCTCTGGACTGGAAAAATCAGCATCTTCTGGGATCACACCCCATGCCAACAGAGTGAGACTAAGGGAGAAGGCCGGCCATCTGGCTTACAGCAAGGCCTCTGGGTACTTTGAAGCCTGTGATGTTTGAGGACCACTGTGTAGACCAGCAGGTAACTTAGTGGGTGGAGTCAGGAGTTATTGAGACTCTGAGCATAAGGGGGCCTGGACCAGGTATCGTGGCCTGCATTTGTCATCCTAGCACTTAGAGAGGCTAGGGCCATGGAGAATTGGAAATTCGAGTCTCACGTAGGCAGTTTAGCAACCTGGCTATACCCTATCTCTTTTCTTTTTGAGACATGGTTCCACTATGTAGTTATGGCTGGCTTTCAATTCACAATGTAGCCTAGGCTGGCCTTGAACTCACATTGATCTTCCTGCCTCATCCTCCTAAATGCTGGGATTATAGATGTGTTTCACTATGCCCAGCCTCAAACCTTGTCTCAAAACATAAAGAAAGGGTAAAAATAAAGAAAAGCCTGGTGTGGAGCCACACACTTGGAATTCCAGTTCTTGGGAGGCTGAGACATGAGGACTGCTGTGAGTTCAAAACCAGCTTTGGCTACATAGTGAATTCAAGGCCAGCCTGAATTATATAGTGAGACCTTGTCACCAAAAAAATAAGTAGGTGATAAAAATTTTAGGAGGGTTGAGGTTGTTGTTCAGTGCAAAGGCCCTGGGTTCAAGGCCAGTGTATGTGCCCTCCTCCAAAAGCAAAGAGATAGAGA
>PVKN010006222.1:0-19986 GCA_004027915.1 Capromys pilorides
CAGCAGTTTCTTTCCCTTTCACCATATCTATTGTACTTTTCACATGTTATTTTACTCTTTCAGGTTCTCACACTTAGTAGACAATATGATGTTTACACATGCAGGTCTGATTTATTTCACTTATTAGTATGGTCTTTAGTTCCATCCTTTTACCTATAAAAGTCTCTAGATTATCTTTTTTTATAGATGAGTAATACTCCATTGTATAAAAATATCACATCTTTTTTATGCATTCCTTTAATGGTCAACTTATTACAACCAGTTGAATTAAACTAGTGTAGTGCTGGGTGTAGGAGGCGCACTTGAGGGTTGTTGCCAGCAAGGTAAAGGTGGAACAGGAGACATTTCTGGAACGCTGTTAGGGATGCTGTTTGGAGAAGCTTTTGGAGCTGTTGAAGGCTGCTAGTTCCCTTGGGCTGTTCTGCTGGAGGACGCTGTCATGCTGGTTTTCCTGATGAACATTGGAGGAGCTCTGGTCCTCATCTTGAGCATTGCTTCCCGGCTCTAGAGGGGAAGATGATGCACTGCTCAGCCTCATGAAGAAGTTTGTCACATTGGCTTTCCTGATGGGAACTCAGCTTTCTTCATAGCTGGAGCAGCTCAGGATCTCACTGTTGCTGAGGATGGCTGTGGTACTTTTGGGGGAACTCTGGTACTTCCCTAGAGTACTGCTTCCTGCCTGGCTCCAGTTCAGATCCCTCAGCCTGCTGGCACAGATCCTTCATCCTGCTGGCCTGGATTTCCTAGCTTCCACCACTGACCTTTGGACCTTTCCAGCACACATCTGGGAGGCAGACCTGCGTGAGTCTTTGTCATGGGCTCTAGACCTCCAGTTGGACCAGTGGGAGGCATTATTGTAAGCTCTAGGCTTCCATCTGGACTCATGCAGGATGTTAGGATCCAGGACCTTTAGTATTTAGTGTGTGGATAGATTTCCTACACTTGCTGTATATGACTCTTGAGTGATTCCTTATAAATTAATATTATAAAGTGTGTTCTGTATTATATTGTTCCCTTTGCACAAACCCCAGACCATGACAATTCCTCAGTTGTAGGGCCCTTGGATTGTTTCCAAGGTTTGGCTCTGACAAACTGTACTGCTATAAACATGGGTTCACATGTGCTGCTTGCCTTGGAGGAAGGAGTTTGCCAATCAAAGCAGGTGCAGAGTGATCAATCTACTCATTTTTCTTCCATGTTCCTGTTGTCATAGTTGAGACATTGTGCACAGGCCCTAATCTGGTTATCTTCAAAGTTTAGTGGGCATAAGAATTTCCTGAGGAAGATTTTTCAGATGCCTAAACCTCATCCTAAAGTAGTCTGATTCATATGGAGCCTGAGAACTCATTTTTAAAAATAATAGCGTCCAGGTAAAATGATAATGTTGAGAAGCACTGCGGTAAAGGAAACAAGAATGTTTGGATCATCAGCTAAATAGCTTATCATGAAAGAAAATTTGTTTTGGGTCCTGCAGGGGCAGCCTTGCTGGATTTGCTCTCCAGGCCCTCCCTTCTGCCTTGTGAGAAAATATTTGTCTTTTACCCAAATGGTGGCCCTTGTCTCGTATCCAGTCCCTGGTTGTACTTCTCAGGAACCTAGGACTGGACACTGACTCCCAGTTCACTGTGGTTTGCATCTTTATTTTCTGCATTCACAGAGGTCAGAAATTTCTGGATCAAGAATTAGATAAAGAGAAAGTAGTGGATTAGGTTCTGTGTTGCATCTCTGGTGTGAAAAGGTGGACTGAGAAAGAATAAAATTGAACGATAGGTGCTGTGACCATCAATCCTGATATGTCAACATCACTAGTTTAATAAATGCCTAGAAATTAGTAAAGCCTACACCTGGGTGTGTCTAGGTAGGCCTGGAGGTGTGATGTGGGGGATTATCTATGATTTATTGCCTCTCTCCCTTGGGCACTGCTCCTTTGCTCTGCTTCTCTCACGCCATAAGCATACAGCTTCATTCTACCACTCCCTTTCACCATGAGGTTTCTATCTTAGAACCTGTTGACCACGTATTGAATCTCCTAAAACTGTGAGCTAAATTAAGCTTTTCTCTATTTACATGTTAATCTTTCAGGATATTTCATTGGTGGCGAATTTAATGCAGAAGATTAGTACCAGAGACATGGAGTTGTTGCCGTAACAGTACCTGAATGCATGGTTGGGCAGCCTTTGGAACTAATTTACTGCAGGAGTATAGAAATGTTTGCGGATGCTACCTAGAGAAGCTTTAGAATACTGCAAGTGGAACCTAATAGGTGACTGTGCTCAGAAGACAAGAATGCTGATATAAATGCAGGGAGTAAAAACCAGCTTCATGAGGTTTCAGTTGGGAAGAACTTTATTTTCACTTGGCTTGGACACTGCATGGGTTATACTTTGGCAGAAACTTTGTCTACATTTTTAACATGTCCTGAGACTGCAAGAGACTGAGATCAAAAGACATAAGCTAATTAATCTAGCTAGGGATATTTCAAGACAACCCAACATTTAGGTGGTGGCATGGATATCACTGGATGCTTTTAGCCAGATTTATAATAAGAATTAAGAGGAAAAGGTAGAGTAAAAGTTTTTAAACTTAATTTTGGTCCAGAAGGAGCCAGAAGTGGGGTAGTGTTTCCAAAGAAAGTGTGGGGACTGAAGAGATTAGCACCATTAAAAAGAAAACAAATACTGTGGACAGTGGCAGGAAGAGAGATGCTTTCAGGATATCTCAGGAATCCACACGATCCCATTCATCATAGGCTCAAGGGTGCAAACATGTAAGTGTTTCATTTGAAAAGGGAGTCCCTATGATGCTTGCTTGAGAAGGATTTTCTAGGAAATTGGTTCCCAGATTCATGTACTGTTCTTGGGTATCTAGGTATTCACGGGCTCCTGCAGCCATAGTCCAAGGCAGCGGCTGACCTTGTCATTGTCTACATGATGCTGGTTTTGCTGACATGTTAAATGTAAGAGTTGTGGGGTAAGGAAAGCTCCTTACCAGGTCTCAGAGGAAGGCCTAGGAGATAAGGCAAGGAGCTTCTGAGAGAGCAGCCTGTGAAGCTGGAAAATGCCAGGGACTTGGAGATGCCAGAACCATAGAACTTATGCCAAGAAAAGTTGTAGCCTAGCAGTGGAACCAGCCCAAGAGAGGCTGTATGAGATGCAAGCAACAAAGCTAGAGGAGCAGAAGTTCTCAAGTCCTCTGGAATTCACATCTCATAACCATGTACCCTGGATAATAGATATGGAACTATAGGACTTAACGTTTGCCCTACTGGGCTGCAGTATTGCTGTAGCAATTTTTTCTATTCTATTAGTCTTATGTTTTGGGTGACAATGTTTACTCTTTGCAGTTGTACCTTAGAATTCTGTAATTTGCTTTTATTTTTAGCTAGCAAAATTTATGGAAGTGGTAAAGTCTAGTTTTTATCTGAAAAGGCACATAGATGTGAAATAATTTTGATACAAATGGATTATATGTGTGGACATAAAAGTCAGCATTGCACGGTTAGTGGAGAATGCTTAAAATATTCAGTACTATTTTCTTACTATAAATTATTACATGAGAAAGTACAAGTTTCTGTTTTTCTCAACCAAAATCTAATTTTTTTTCAATAACTACACATTTCCCTGCTCTTCAGGTTTGTCTTGAAATTTGCTTCTGATTTTTCCTCTGGTTCACAACTAAGTGTTTGTTTTGTGTCTCAGAAGAAGCTTGGGCTGACTTTTGAACAATGCTGAAGCTGTTAAGACTTTGGAGAAGTCTTAACGTTGCATTTCTAGGTATACATGGGATAGCTTCCTCATGGGAAGTGAAATTAGGAACTTGCTAATGTCTTCTTTTGGAGATTAAAGCAATGTATTGGGTGTGACACTGACAAAGGGTAGACTGTGACCATTAATTAACCTCGCTAGATCCACTTCATTGAATTAAAATGCCTGGAAGGCTAAGAATGCAAGGTCCTTGCCATGTGTAGGGGGTCATAGAGGTATGACATGGGCCACCGTGTGGTCTCCTATTTATTCCTTTCTACGCTATTCCTCTGCTCTTCTTCCTGGCCACCATGCTGAACAAAGCTTTGCTTTGCAATTCCTTTCACTAGGAAGTTTTGCAGGGAGCCTTACAAGCATGTGCTAATCTCCTTGACTGTGAGCTGAATTGTACCTTTAGTTCTTCAAGATGTAAATCTCAGCAGGAGTCACTCATCTCTCTGATAGGGGAAAGCTGGCTACCATGGGTACTATTCCTAAAGCTATTATTCCTGTCCTTTTTGTAATTATTGAAATTACCTTTAAAATAATCTCTTTTTTATCATTGTTTTTGGTTTTCTGGTCTGGTTTTAGATTGTATAAATTTTCATTTCTGACTTTGTTGTCTAACAGTGAATGACTTTTAGACTGTGCTCTCAGTCTAAAGTTGTAACACATATTTCTGTTGAAAATCAGCATAATGATAATAATAGACATCTACAGAGTACATGCAATGCATTTAATATGTCGTTTAATCCTTAAAGCAAAATCACACAATTGTTGCTATTCTTATCCTCAATTTTATTTATTTACTTATTTAGTATAGGATCTACAGGGTCTCACTGTGTAGATCGGACTCCTAGTTATCCTTCTGTTTTCAGCCTCCCAAGCACTGGGATTACAGGCTCACTTCATCACACCTACTCTCATTTGCTGTCTCAGTGCACCCTGTGGTTGTGACCAACGCAGCATGCCAAGGATTGAACCCCGGTCCCTGTGCCTGCCTAAGCAGGTGCTCAATTTTAAATAAAGAAGCCATGGCACATGGGTTAGGGTTATGCTGCTATTGAGTGATGGCCAGAGATGCAGACAGCCTGATTTCTGAAGCTGTGTTCTCAGCAACCTCATTTCATCACTTTATTCCACCCCTACTGGACCATCCATTGCTCAGTGACAAAGAAGTCTTTGGAAAAACTTTCTTGTTCTTCAATGCTGTCATAGCATATGGAGGCAGGGAGGCTAAAATTCCCAACAAATCCTTCTAGAAACCTCTTGGGTAGCATTTAATTTCAATCATTTTCCCTCTAAAAGAACATTTTTGAAACCATGACATTCTCTATTATTTCCCTTAAATAATGAGATCATCTCAGTGATTCTGTGGGGTTTGGTGCATTTTATCAGTGGTGTCTTTGTTGCACAATTTACATTTTTGCTCTTGAAGATACAATAAAAGATTTATGTCTGATGGGCTGTGATGTGGTTTGCATCTAAGAGAAAAACAATTCCTTCCAAAAAATACCATATCCCCAAATGATTTCATAATTGCAAACAGTGTTGACGAGCTCTTTGGCTTAAATAAGTTTATAACATATTTGCTGTGTTTTTGTGTAGATATGTTTTGATGTGCTTACTAAGGAAAAATAATTAAAATCCCTTTGCCATTTCTAATTGAGAAGAAAGAAATGCAACCCATTAGCTGATGTCTCCCATAGTAAGATTTTTTTTCTCCCTCATTTCATTCCAGATTGGTTTCAAGGATTAACTTGTGTTAAATAGTTTCAGGTCTGAACATCAGCCATGTTTCTCATTATTGGAGATCAAAATGGCTTAATGCTCTTTGTGTGTTGGTACCACTAAGACACAAGGGGATCTTAAAACTACAAACTCCTGATAGAAGTACCACATTTTCTTAGGCAATGTGCCTCACACAGCTTGTGAATTTTCTGCACTAACTGCTGAACCAATTCTTCATATTGAAAAGTCTTAACATTGTGAGGTCTTGGATGGGCTAGGCAAGACTTAGAGGAGATATTCTGGGGTTCCAAAAATTTAGTCCCACTCTACCTGCAATTGTGTAGTTGTGAATTCAGCTTTCTATTACTCCTTTAATCGCTGTTTCAGTTCATCTTTCAGCAGAACGTTGCTATGCATCTGATGGGATAGGACTTTATCATCTAAATTAAACCAAGGTTGTCTGACTTAAACAGACCTGACCTTAAATTCTGACTTGACTACTAGGAATAGGTGGCCTGAGTGGAGTGTGAAAACTTTCTTCATCAGCAAAAGAGATCTAATGCCAGTCACTTATTGGTTACAGAAAAGCTACAAGAGCTGTGCCTGTAGTTAAGCAACGGCCACGCACCAAAGGGCATTGAAGGTGGAGAGCTAGCACGGCTGTGCCCTGCACCATTGGAGCCTAATTTGAAACGCTTTGGTCTTCATGGCACCAGCACTTCACCAGGAAATTTCTAGATATAACTAATGCTAAGAGAAAAGTTAGGGTGCACAGAGGCATGGGGCATAAAGCTGTTCTTTTCTTCCCTGATTAAGATCTGAACCAACAGAGAGAGATGGCCAGGTTGTGGAGGAAATGGAGCCCAAACTGTTATTTTTATCACTGATGAAGGCATGTGTCTTTGGCTTCTCCACGGAAAACCCTAGAAGGAGCTGGGTTTGTCCTTTAAACTGACCTGGGACGCTGGCCTCTCTCCTGAGGAAAAGAGACATATGTTCTCACCTGACAGATGATCTCCCAGAAAAGATGGCAGAGGTCTTGCTGCACATCTCAGTTCCACCTCTCAAGAGAAAGTGGTGAGCATTGTGCTAATGATGGTCCCCAACATGGAAGAAAACATCAGCAGTGAAAATGAGAGCTCTCACCTCATCCTCTGTAGAGCTCAAGAAGTAAGTGACCCAGATTTGTCACTCAGTGAAGACATAGTTTTGGGGAATGAGTTTGAGCTGAGACACAATTAGGGCAAACTAGCTCTTGTGGACAAACTCGGTCTTTTCTCCCAGATCTACAAAGTCCTGATGATATAGCATCCCACGACCAAAGGTGAGAATTCAGCGAAGAATCTTTCCTCAGCCACTCTGTGCCTCAAGTCTCCCTGGCACTTTCTAATTTACAATCTCAACTCCGTGCTCTTACATCAACTACACTGAAGTCTTCATACTGTGGTAACCTATGGGAGGGTGACAGCAGCCAAACCAGTGATAATGAAGCTAAGGAAAATGGCTTGGTTTCTACTTTGTTTTAGCTTTGGGCCGAGGTGAACTGTTTTGTTATAAGGCTTGGCGCCTCTGCCTTGTCCAGCTGCTTAACAAATGTGTATCCATGGTCAACAATGGAACCAGAGTAGAGGGTGTAGAGAGCTGAATGTGAGCCACAATTACTACTGTTAAAACAACGCGAAGCACATGTCCTGGTGACAGGGGTGTGGGGACGGCAGGCAGCACATGCACCGCACAGACGTTCGAGGTATGTTTTCAAGTTGGGCCTTGCAGGAGGTCCTAGCCACACACACACACACACACACTGTCAGAATCTCAGCTTGTGCATGAGTAGCAGGGCCCCACATGCGCACAGTGCCCCCCTGCCAGGCTGTCACATGAAGGCTTCCTAAGGCCTCTTATACTACTTTTTTATAGTACCTTTGTCATTGTCTTCTAATTTTTTTTTTAAAGCAGTTCCAAATTTTTCACTGGAAACTCCCTAGGACTGGGGCTGATCAATCTGGTTCATCAGTGGCCCTAGGCATCCGACATATAGAACAAACCAAGAAAATACCTCCTGGAACTGAATCAAATGACAGTTGGCTTTGCAAGGTTGGGGGCACAGGCCCTGTGTGTTGAAGTTCTGGTTTTGTTAGGAGGGTACCTCGTCAGATGTGACCAGCCAGTCATGAATGACAGTTCTTAAGGGCATCCGACATCCCCGCGAAGTCAGTCACAGCAACTTCTTTGTTTGTTCACACAGGGACATCTAGGCACCAGGGTAGCTACATTTGATCTTGAACTCTCCTATGTCCTTCTGTACATGGTTTTTTAAAAAATTATTTTTATTTTTTGTAAGATAGGGTCTTGCTTTACATGGGAGGCCAGTCTTCAACTTCTGATGTAGAGTTGCCGGGGCTTAAACTTGTGGCAATTTTCCTACCTCAGCCTCCTGAGTGCTGGGATTACAGTCATGCACAGCCCGAGACTCGGGCGTAATGTTTCAGGGGCACTAAAAACTGAGGTGTTGAGGTAAACACAATGTCAGTACAATATTTTGAATGCTCAAAGTTAGTGCAAGCTTTTCATGATGAGCCAAATATAAAAATTATAAATGAAGACAGTTTCAGGATTCTTTACTATAGTTTCAGAGTTCCTGGTTTCTCTTTTTTCTGGGAATTGCTCCTCTTCTCTCACTCACTTGCTGGGCCCTACATTGAGCTCTCCAGAAGACCCAGCTGAGGAGAAATCCCCGAGGCTGGGACTTCCTGGCTTCTACCTCTTGACTCACACACTATTTTCCGTATCAGAGGTGGAAGATTAGCAATGGCACAAGGTTCAGGTGATGAAGCAGGATCATAAGAAACAAAAATCAAAAAAATGGAAGAACTTGTCCAACCTGAAGCATCTACCTTAGAAAGATTTAACAGGAAAAACGGCACATGTTTAATAACTGAATAGCAAAAGACTGAAGCAAATAAAAATCCAACCCTGGCCGGCCACTGCCGAGCTGCAGTGTTTATTTCTCAGCTGTCCACGCATGGCGCCCTTTTGGTTTGCCTTGTGCTTTATTGGAATCGGATTTTGCAAGGGCCTCAACTGACGTTGCTTTGTTTGCCCTGCGCGGTGCAGAAAGCCACTGTGCCCAGTGGGACTTCACAGGGGAGCCGCTGGGGAGGAGAGAGCCAGGACTCCAATGGGCCTCCTCTCCTCAGGGAAGGGTTTCTTTCATTTACATAGGAGAGCAAGAGCCAGAGAGGGGAAAACACAAACACAGAATCTTTAAGAGCCTTTTGGAAGCACGGTGGAAAGCACAGCGCCAAAGCCCCAGTGCCAAGTGTTTTTTTTTTTTCAGGTTTCTTGCAAAGCGGCAGCTCCAAGGAGAAAAGTTACGTTCTGAGGAGCGTCCAGTTGCTGGGGCCCAGAAAGAAGGTGCTGTTGGTGGTGCAGCAGGCCTCCGGTGGGAGGGGGCGGGGAGGCAGGGTAACTGCACAGAGCAGCTGGAAACTTGGGCAGCTTCATTCGCTTCCAAACAGGAAAGCGAAGTGCTGGAGAGGCTGCGAGGAAGGAGAAGCCTCAGGCAGTTTGTTCCTTCCCAGGCGTAGCTGGGGCGCTGTCACAATATTTCCCCAGTGTGTTCTCTGGAGCTCCTTACCTGGCGCCGACAGCACACAACAGAAATACCAGAGGGCTGCTGGGATGGAACTGAGTTTCCCCACGGCCCCTTCCTGCAGCACAAGGTGTGTCTGCCTTATTTATGTGTCCCTTATTCCCCTATAACACACACACACACACACACACACACACACACACACACACACACACACACGTGTTCTGGAGGGACAGGCTTCAGGCAAACTCTCCCGCCGTGCTGACAGTGGGAAGGTGAACTATCTTGGCCCACAGCAAGTGAAACAGGATACAAGTGGACTTGTTACCAAAGGGCAGATTTCTCATTTTTTCATCCCTCCAGATATGGAACTACAGATATGAGAGGAGCAACTCTGTGTGTGTGTGTGTGTGTGTGTGTGTATGTGTATACCAGTCAAGTTAAGGCTGGCTACACATTAAAAACATCTAGGGAACTTTAAAAAGTATGGATGCCAAGGTCCTACTTGAGGCCCATTAAATTAAATATCCTAAAGGCGGGAAGTATGCATCCTCCACATTTTAAAGCTCCCCCGGTGGCTGTAACGTGCAGCCAGGTTTGAGAAGTCTTGACCCGGGGCTGGGCTGCAGGCAGCCCTTTTCTCTCCACCCCAAGAGCTTGCTACTCTTCAGCCCTGCAAGCTAAGATTGCCTTTTCATTTAGATCCATTCAGTGACATGCAGCTTGATTCAGTAAATATTTATTCAACTGCTTCTCTACCCTTCATTTCTAGTTGTGTTCCCCAAGGGTGTCCCAAGGATCCTGTGTCCCAAATATATTTTAGGGTATGTATGCCAATCTATTTTACTTTTTTCAAGCATATCCCTAAAAATTACCCCCTTAGATGTAGACTGCAAGTTGCTAAAAATTATGCCTTGTATTTGGAGAGTATTTTCTTTTTCTGAGAGGAAAGGCTCTGAGCAGGTATCTGTGTGTGCACGACCTGCACCTTGAATTAGGTTCTTTCGTCCGCTTGCTTTAGTTTGCACTGATGCACTGAGCTGAGGTGCTGTGCTCGGCTTCTGAAGGCCACCAGGATGAGTGGGAGATGGGCCGTGTGAGCAGGGAATGAAAGCTTAGCCAACTGGAGCGCTGGAGGAGGTGGGCAGAAAGAATGCTTTGGGCCTGCGCAGAGGGGGTGCGGTGCCTGGCGAGGGAGGAAGGCCGATGAGGGAGTTTTAGGAGAGGAACCCTTCTTCCATGGAGGATTTCAGGTGACTTTGCAGATTTGGGTGGCAAGACTTGAAAGTGTCCCCGAAGGCTATGCAGAGAACGCAGGAGGACACAGGCAGAAAGCTGCCTGTGCCTTTGATGCTCATCTGTTGCATTCACGTTTCTAACCCACCTGGACTTCGTGGCTGAGTTTCAAAGCCAGGAGTTTGCGGTTCAGAATAGCTGAGCAGGTACGAAGAGGGAGAGGACGACGGCAGTGTCCTGCTTCAGGAAAGTGGTGGAGAAGACTGGGAGGAAGGGCTGAGAAAGGTGGCTTCGAGCTCAACTGTCAGGGGGTTGCGTTCACCAGCTGTGGAGTCTTGGGTAAGGCATTTCCTTTTGGTTTTCTCACCTGCAAAATGAAAACATTCATACCTAGCTTATTTTTTGAGATGAAGGTTCAGCATATTAGATATTGTGTATGTTTGACCATAGGAAATATCTACTTCTTTCTACACTTGGCCTTCCTGGGTACATGTTCAAAAGGCCAGCAGCAGACTGCCTGATTATGAAGAGCGTTTGATCGTGCATGTCCAGAATGAAATGTGTTTTAGGAATGAATGAATCAACCAAATCACCATAATGAAATAATGCATTTCCAGAAAGTTCTCCGAGAGTTTTTTCCAGTCTCTGTTACCCACACACCCACCCGGCAGTCCTCTGTATCTGTCCTTTCAAGATTCGAGGCCCTGCAAGAGGACCAGCCTTTCTCTACCTGAAAAATTGAATCCCACCTCCCTATGGCTAACTTGTCACTGTTTCTCTGCTTCGTAAGCTGTGGCCAAGAGGGTGACGCTTGGGAAAACCTGGAAGAGCACTTGGAGTTTCCAATGGCAGAAGCTAGGCACTATATCCTATAATGATCGATGAGAATAATATAAGAAAGGGCATAGAAATATATTTAGGAATGAAAATAGTAAGATCATTATTTTGTTGAAGCACTCTGTATAAGAAAAGTAGAGAAATAACCTTGAAATTTTGGCTGAGGCTACAGATTCCAATTTGAGAATGGAAACTCATATATTTCTATAATGCTATGAAAGAATAACTGACCTCTTAGAAAACTTAGTCTCGAATTTATCTCAGAATTATTTTTTATTCTTTTATTTTGATTCCTTTCGACATGTTTATTTATTTGTCCCCGTGCCTTGTCAGGGACATTTGGGGCAAGGTCCCAGTCTTGGTCCACTGAGAATGTGTCTCCTTAGGTTCCTCTTCCACCTGAACTCACGGTCTGCTGTGGGATTCTGGGATGGGAGCCGGAGACTGGACTCGTTGCTCAGTAGCCAAGTGTGATGCGAAAAGAGGAGAATTAGCAGATCAGCAGGGGTCTTTGAGGCTGGCCCTGCAGGAGCTTGCAGGACACAGGTCTTATTTCTGAGCCTGCCTCCTTCATCATGAGGAAGGCGGAGGGGTTGGAGAACTCGGGAGCGAACAGAGTCGTTCCCTTCAATTTCTGCTGGAGTAGTAACAATGCCAGCCATTAATGTCGGCCCTACATTTTGCTTTCTTACAAAAACCTTACTTTTGGTTGCGATATCTTTGATGCATCTATGGCCATAATCAGGATATGTGGCACAAATAAAAATTCAAAAAATACCTTTTATAATGAAAAATGTGGAAAGAGAAATTCTGAATTTGAGGTAACCACACAGAAAGCCCAGGGAGAGGGCAGACCCTTGGTCTTGTGGTGAGGGGCGAAGTCCTTGCCCGACACAGGCACCTCTGGAGCTTGGGCCCAGGGCTGTGCTAGGGAAGGAAGATATCTGGGACCAGAATCAGGGCAGCCCGTGGCCCAGGGCCTCAAGTCAGTGCTGAGAGACCTCCCCGTTGCCACAGCATTTCTGCAAGAAATGTCAATGCCAAAAGGTGAAGTAAGAGGGACAAATTTGCTCCCGAACCCAACAGCCATAGTCCAAAACTTTAAGAGTTCAGGATACTACTACCAGGCAGCAAAAGACAAAGCTGTTTTGTAAGTTCTTCTGGCAACTTCACTGAAAAAGAAGCCCAGCGATTTGTACAGTCATGCATTGCATAGTGATGGTCAGGCCACTGTTGGCCCTCAGGATGACGACAGGCTCCTAAGATGATGTATCATCTAGTAGCACTGTGGGCAGCGCACCCTGGGAATTTCCCACAATCAAGTTGCCAGACAACGCTATGTCCCTGTTGCTAAATGACACATAACTTTTATTAAAACTCAGATGGCCTGTTTTAAAAAAAGTAATCTGAAGTACATCTCAAGTAACAGACTGCAGAGAAAGATGGCATTCCTGGCTGAGGCCAGCCTCCTCATTTCTCTGAGGAAGCTGATGCCCAGCTACTTCCTGGCCATGCGATGAGCATAATTCTGGTCTTGCAAGAGCTGCGTCCATTGCTGTAATGCCCACCACTCTTTCACACATTGTCCCAGGAGCATCCTAAAACTTTCCCAAAGTGGGCGCAGGGAGGGATGGGTGTGGTCCCGTGACCACTGTGGAATATCTGTAAACATAAACTTCTATGTTTACATAGACCTGTGGCCAATGGAGCAAGTGGCCAGAAATCCCCAAATGGACCCAGAGAGTGGCATGGTCAACTCAGTCCAGTTTTTCTGGTCAGTTTCAGTATCAAGGGGGAACCACTATAGGTGCTTTGCTTACCCATGTGGGGTGGAGGGTTTCCTTCACAGCAGAGCAAGGACATCCTTCTAAGTTGGCACAGCAGGAATAATG
The DNA here is from genome assembly GCA_004027915.1 of Capromys pilorides. NCBI lineage: Eukaryota > Metazoa > Chordata > Mammalia > Rodentia > Capromyidae > Capromys > Capromys pilorides. The sequence continues at coordinate 13,032 of PVKN010006222.1, forward strand.
GGAAGGGTGCAGGTGGACCAAGGACAAGACAGGGAAGTAGGTCCCAGGACTTCCAGCTCCTGCTGGAAGTTGTGGGTTGGTTGTTATGATGGTGATGGTTTTGGGAGAACATTTGAGAAAACTTAGCTGTCTCTGAAATTCAAGAACGAGGAGATAGCCAGGGCTCCATGGGAGGAGGAGGCAGCTTCCAAGGCTGCCAACCAAGGATCTAACATGTCCGCCCTTCGCCACTCTTACCGCAGAACATGAGCTGATATGAACTCGGTGGTGGTATAGGCTAGGGGGCTGTGAGCCCAGTGATTTACAACTAATTCTAGGGGAGAAAAGTAATCAGTGTTATGGCTCTGAGTTTCTTTATAGAGTAAAACAAACAAACAAACCCATAATTGACTTCTGTGTAGCAGAAGGTATACAAAGCAAGAAAATACGAGGCGGGGAGTTTTCTTCTCTCCCTGATGAAAAGTGGCACATCAAAATATTTCTTGATTTCCCCACTCTGTCATATTAATAAACAGTAAGAAAAAAATCATTTATTCAAGCATCTATGTGTCAAAAAATGTCCAAAGAATATCCCAGTTAACAAGATCTATGCCAAAAATGTGGACAGCAGAAGGCCAGGGCTCTGCGACCATGGGTGACGGAGATGCTGCCTTCTTCAGTTCCTCGACCCGAGTGGTAGCAGAGTGTGGACTCTCAAGGGAGTGTTATCGCCTATCCCACGGTGCACAGGTAGCCTAAGTCAGCCTAGAGTGTAAAGTCTGAGCAGGGATGTTGGTCAGGGAGCAATGCATGAAGAGGACGTGGACAGTCTCCTGACTGGAGTGGGAGCTTTCCTCCTTCCTCTTCTTGCTCCTGGATGATTCCAAACTTCAGTGAATTCTACTATAAGATGAAAACAAACTGCTACATTGTTTTTTCCCCCCTCTGAAGTATTTATGTTTTTGGACACACTTACACATGTGAAAGCTAACTGATTAATAATGAATGATTTATTTCTTAAGAAGGTTCGCTTTCTCCCTTCCAGTGAAGATCTGTCCACTTCAGAGCCTGAGTTATAAGTGCGCCATCAAAGACTCGCTGGGGAGATGTCTGAAGAGAACATGATTCTAACAGGTACCAGGGCTCAGAGGCAGCTGTTCCTGTGGGGAGACCAAGAAAGCCCCCTTCCCATTGAGAATGTTCTTCCTGCAGGCCAAGAACATTAAGGAAAAACAAAACAAAACAAAACAACAAAACAAAATCCCTTGCACTTCTCCTTCTCTACCACTAGATGATATGCATGTACAAGTAAGATGAAAGACCTCTGACATTTCTCTCCCTCACCGGTGCCCAGGGTGGGTGGGCACATTAAAGTGCCCAGAAGTCCACTGAGGTGTTACTAGGAGAGGTAAGCTAAAAGTGAAAATGAAAAGCCGTCAGCATTTGCTTGGACAAAAACTGTAAAACAAGTCCACTGAACACTTAGGTTTTAAGCCAAGCGTCATTGACCTACTGCTGCCTAAGGATCAAATCCAGCTTGCATCTGTTTTTATAAATAAAGTTTTATTGGAACATGATCATACTCATTTGTCTGTGGTTGATTTTGCTCTAGCGTGAGACAGGTGAGTAGCTGAAACAGAAACTCTGTGAATTGCAGTGCCGAAGTATTTTTATCTAGCTCTTTATAGAAGAACATGATCAACACCCTGTCTAAGCATATAAGGCCACGCTAGCTCATTTAATTTGCTCAGTTTTATGAATGTGCATGTGGATTTGTATTTATAGATAAAGAATTTGACTGAGGACATAGCATCAGTCCCAATCCACATATTAAATGATGATTGCAGGGATGTATGACAAATGCTATAGCTATTGATACCCTGTGCTTGTGTGTCTGACAATATGGCCAATTGTTTCCAACTAGGTAGTAGAGGACTTCAGAAGACAATGTTAAAGGCACAGCAAGGCGAGGCTGTCTCCGTGTGACACATGGGGAGACTGAGTGGCTGGTTGGGGCATGGATCCAACATAATAACTATCAGAATATATTTTTAGGGGGCTGAGGAGATAGCTCTGTGGTCTAAGCACTTACCTGGCAAGTACAAGGATTGAGGTTTAATCCCTGGTACAGCATGCTGTCCTGGCCTGATGTTGAAACCTGTCATGGTGGTGCAGGCCTATAATCCCAGTGCTAGGGGGAGGGGGTGATGAAAACAGGAGGATCACTAAGAGTATGAGCTGTGTAGGGAAACCCTGTGCCAAAGAAATAAATAGATTTCTTTTTTTCTTTTTTATGGCCAGCTCAGCCTGCCCCAGGGGTGGGGCTGGAGCTGCATGTGGTGCTGGGGATTGAACTGCGATCCTTGCGGGCTGCTGAAACTTGCCAGAGCAGGCGCGTTAGACCATTGAGCCATCTCACTGGATCCCAATTTTTTTTTTTTTTAAAGAATATATCTTAAGGAACCACTGCAACACAATGACTTGAAGACTATAGATGGGAGGACAGAGGAAACTGTTTGAATTGTGATCCAAACCTTCATGATCAGGTGCATTTGGCCAACAGGCAGTAGGCCAATGCCCCTTTGGTTCAGAGCTGTTCAGAAGATTTGTTCCCATGGGTCTCATCCAGAGAGAAGGCTTTCCTGTGACATCTTGGTTTCTTCTAATCCCCAAAGGGTCTCTGCTTCCCCAGTGTTAGGATCTGGGTACCTCTGAGCCCCAAGGCTGCCTTCTGGCAAGAGGGAGGGCGAGAGGAGGGTAGGGAAGGAGGGCTGGGTGGCTTTCTCATTTTCAGGGAAGTGTTTTCCCCCAGCTTATGAGGAACATCGATGTACTAAGATGATTCCTATCTGTGTAGTCAGCTTACTAATTGCTCATTCGACACAGTAATGGCTGAGCATGATTATTAATATTATGGCTTTTATTTCCTTTTGGATGGAGGTTCTAGATAAACTGATTGCCTCAGACTCAGACACTGCAGGAGAGGGGAGGAGTTGAGTGTTCTGTACTCACAAGCCTCCATCTTGGTCCCATGTGACATGATGGGGCCACACTGCCAGGGCCTTCAGATGGTTTCCCAGTAGGTGCTTCTCTGACTACCATCCCTTTTCCTTTGCTTCAGGGAGAGCCCTGCTGCGCTGCTAAATTCTTCCACACACTGAGGTCCCTCTCCCCAGGACTCACCACTGTAACTGGGAGAGGGCTTCTTCTGCCCAATCTAGTTGACCTAAAAAAGAAGTCGCTAATGTTTGATGATGTCTTGAGGGGAGGAACCCCTTTGGGATGTGAGTCTGGGAAGAGTGTAGAAAAGAGAATGACCTACGGGGACTCTGGGGAGGAGAGACAGCTCCATTCATGAGGGCTTCTGTTTTCTCAGAGTATGGAATGAACCCTGCTTCCCACAAGAACCAACTTCCCTCTAAAGATGGCTCCACCTGGGATCGCAGGTGGGACCGGCACTTCTGCTGATTGCGTGACAGGACTGTTGTCGGGGGCTGGTGGTGAAGCGCCGGTCCCAGCCTCGTCACTCCAGTGGAGCATTTGCCTGGGCATCATGACAGAACAAATGTCCCCCTGTCTACTGAGGAGGTGCTGCAAGGCAGTGATATTCTAGCGAACTAACGTTGAGATAGGCGTGGGATGAGCTGGAGGGAGAAGACGGAAGATAATGGAAAAACAGGGCTGTGTGGAGAGGCGTGGAAGTGTCACTTTCCTTTTCATTAAGCCCTCCTGGGAAATGGTCAATTTTAAATGTCACTGCTATGACCACAGCTGTGGCTGGAAATAGCAAGCCATGAATCTGGCACTGCTGTGGCAACTACCCAGAACCAGGAAGAGCCTCATGGAAGGCCTGTTGGCGTTCCTTCCGACTTCGTGGCCACCTCTTGCTGTGTACAGTTTGGGATGTTCCGCAAATGCAATCACGGAAAATTATCATTAAAAAAAAATAGTCATGATCTATCTTTTTTCAATGAGTTTGAAGAGTAGCTTACTAAACGTCATTTCCTTTTTATTCTTGTCTTTAGATCTGTCTGAGGTGCCCTTGATGGCTTCTACACAGTAAGGGTTAAAGCCCCGTGGTCCCCAGGGCTTTCTCCAGCACTGGGTTTTCTTTTTATTCTGTCCCTGGTCTTTGCCTGACGGGTGCAGCCAGCTCGCTTTCAAGATCTCGGTGTTTTGGGTGGAGAAACGAGAGCTGCAGTCCATCCCGGGTTGCGTCACAGGGTGTCAAGTTTGGCCCCCAGCTCTGGCTTCCTGTTGACTCTGAGAGAAAGGCTACAATTGGTGACTCACAGAAAAAAACATGAAGCTCTGGGCCCGGTCTGAATTACTAATCTCTCCGTGTCCCGTCCAGTCTAACCACTTTCCAAGTGATGCAATGAGCCAGCCAGGTCTGTGACTCAGCTTCCGAGAGGGACGCCAGCTGCCCTTGATGACCAGCACAGCCCTGTTTGGGGCTCGTGAGGTTTCATCATTGCATCTAGCAGGGATCCCAGCGCGGCGACCACCACCTCGGACCCGTCCCTCCCCAGAAAGAATGATGGATGCAGAGGATGGCTTGCGTGGTTCCTTGGAGAAGGACCACCTCCCCAAGGGCCCTTCAGAGAAAGGGTGGCAGAAATATCGAGGCTCGTCAGCTGGTGTCACGCTTTGGAACCAGTCCCAAGGAGCTGGGTGTGGTGGGGGAAGCTGTCTGAAAACTGGAAGGAGAAAATCCATGAGGTGGGAAGCACTAGCTTTTGCCTTGTATTGGCGTCCATGTCAGTAGGTGCTGCCCTTTGGGGACATCTATGGTCCAGTCTTCTATGTGATTAGATGACTCCTGCTGCCTTTGCTAAGCTCCAAGCCTAGTTACCATAAAACAGGCAGCCTGTAGTCAGTGGTGAAAACGTAGCAGTGGAGGAGCCGCCCGGGAGCGCGATTCCAGGAACGCCTTGTCTCCTATGCAAATCAGATGGAACTGCCTTGCAGCCAGGGCTCCTGGGGCAAATAATTCCCATTCCCGCCTTTCCGTTTTAGCATTATCTCTTGTGGGAACAAGGAATCACTTTCAATTTACTTTAGCTACTGCCTCACACCCCCACCGCCCCATCCTTAAAGTATGTTCTATTCCCGTTGGTCCACCTTGCTGAAGAAAATTCCTTACCCATTAACCTTTGCCATTTTCAAAAAGAGAGGTGCAGGGCCGTTTGGACATGTGCAGGCCCAAGGGTCACTCTCTCCGAAAGAAGCCCAGGATTTGGGGTGGTTGGGGCTGCTGCACCCTTCAGGCAGTTTTCCTTCTTGGTTTGAAGCTTTCCATCATTTCTTGCGTTCTTTTGATTTTGAGTAGCCCATGCTTGATGACTTGACAACATTTAAATGGGAAAAGCTGGCGAAGGGGGGACTGCAGGGTGGGGCGAAGTCTTCCACACAGCCATTGTATGAAACATACTCCTCCAGCATAGAATTTGAAAGTAAACTCAAAGAACACATCACAAGCCACAGCCTGGATGCTGGTCGCCTCCGAGCAGGACTTTCTGAAAGGAACCTGTGATCCCAGGCAGGAGAGAGTTAGCCGGTGAGCGTGCGTGTCCGGGACGCCCCTGCATGCCGCGCATGCTCGCAGCTGCGCCGTGGGCCTTGCAGATCCCACCTGTTCTATTCATAGGGTGAAAGCGTCACGTCTGGGGGCTCCGCGTACACACAGCTTTCATTCTGGCCTTTTCTTTCATGACATTATTTTATTGTTGCATTGCAGAATCAAAAAGTATTAGAGAATTTAGTAGTCAGATTCTAGATATTTCTAGAGCCACTCATTCCCTCTCCTGTTTATGTCTTACGTGAGCCTCTGTCTCCAAATTTCAGGGTCAAAGTCAAGGTCTGGGAATGCACCATGTGGGTTGACTCCCCAGGCCAGATGTGGGGATCTAATATTTGCATAAGTTGCATACAGTTTTGATAGCTGATGCGGTTTGCTTCTCTTTATTCCGCCGCATCTCTAGGTAAAGGACACCTCAAACAGCCTGAGGGACTTCTGCGATGCAGGTTTGAGGATATCATGGATGAATTAAGAAGTTGTGTGATAGGAACTCTGTACCCAAATAGTTTTCTCATTTCCTTTAATGGGCATCTAAAATCGCTGCTATTGTGTTGCACTTTAAATGGGTGGCATTTTATCTGGCTTTGGGCGATAAGATTTTAGCTTTTGAAGGGAATGCGAATATTTTCTATCCCGCACTTCCCATTTAAAATCAGCATCAGACTCATAAGATTTCTAGTTGTGTAGCTCATCTGAAATGTGCCTGTGATCCTGACTTCAGGATTGACAAGGTAGTGCAGTTTTAATTCTGTTCTAAGTACTCTTTCTGTACTGGAGTTCCCCAGCTAGGACAACGTGGACAATGTTTCCTTCCACTTCCACTACAGATGGCCCCTCCTCTTGGCCAAGCTGCAGTGGTGGGGGTGGGGTCTGGCTGGCACTTAGTAAAAGGCACTGAGGTGAACGAAACCTTTGGGTGATCACCCTGTCATACCCCTGGCAATAAAGACAGGAGGAGATTGAACCTGAGTCACACGATGTAATGAAACTTCACAGGAGGAAAGAACAGAGCCAGGATTTGAACACAGGCATGTTGAATCTAGAGCTCTACCCAAAACTTTCAGCTCCCTGGCTTAGGTCTCTGAACTGACCCCTAACATCAGTGATGGCCCCAAGAGGACACTGTCCTACCTGCTCCTTGGGGTCTGAATGATGCCCCCCACCTACTTAGCAAAGGTTTATAAAAAATTACAGATGTCCAAACTACTTTTGATTCACAGCACCTGGAGGCTTGGTGTGAACTCTCTCAGCCCTTTGGTCACCGCTTCATCTCCTGACACAGCCCTGGAAGGCACTTGAGTTTCTAATCTTGTAAGCCCTTAGCAATGGAATAGCACTCCGATCATGATTTCCTTATTAATTCATACTTTTGGAGCATGTTTCTAAGTTATATCT